>JANSTU010013489.1:0-14961 GCA_027564075.1 Bolitophila hybrida | reverse complement strand
AAGGAAAAACATGGCGTCGTTCAGCGCACCTATCGGAAAAAAGTTGAAGCGCACCTATTGAAAAACCCTTTATATACAGTTTAAAAGCTACCCAAACGTGTCCATTAACATTCTCCACGTTAAGCGGTAAAATAAAGAAGTCGCGTTTTCAGATTTTCTCTCAGTTGAACAGTGCTGATGTGCTTCTCGCTCTCAGAAAGCTCACATCAAAAGCTCTGCAATGGAAAGCGTTACGTCAAAACATGCCGTAACTTTGCACATACGTTGCAGAAAGGACATTCTTGGTTTTGGCGGCAGTTTGTCTTGTGATTGGGTTGCGTCAACACGTTTAACTCGGCCGTCTGTTAGCGCGACAACCTCGTCCGGTGTATAAACATATATAAATAATATAAAACTAAATCACAAAATCTATTATTCGAAACATTCGAATCTTGTGAATAATTTATATGTAAAGTGTAAATGCTATTATATTAGGTATATAGACACAAAAAAGGTGCTTCTTGTTCGTGATAGTGAACGCGTTTGGAACTACGGTCGTCCGGCGGTTTATTTCGTTCGTTTGACCGTTAAAGAAATGTGTATAAACGCTGGTAACACAATTAATCGACCTGAATAATTCATAAGCTTTGTGCGGTTTAAAACAGTGTGGCTCTAAATCTCATATCCATAAGGACATTCTCAATTAATTCTGAGTTATGTGGATAATATAATACGATCGTTTAAGTGCGTGCGTGTATGTCTTTATTTATGTATATGCGCTTGTGTTTGCATGCTAGCGGTTGTGTCCTCTGCATATATAATTGGATTGTGTACATCATATTATATATATAAATAATATATAGAGAACGACAATAAACAGTGGATACCATGGATTGTAATCGGAATTTCTTCAGTTCGTGGATATAATGTGCGTATAGAAAAAAATCTACTATATTATTCATTTATTTTATGTGTTAATGACTAATTTTGTATATTTATTGTTTTATTGGTATTTCGAAATTATAGTGATTAACTGAGTGTATTTGGATCATTTAATGAAAGAACATTTGTGCTGGACTTGTTTTAATTAGGAAATGCTTAAGTTCGAAGGAAGTTTCAAGACAAACTTTGTTTGTTAAGTAACGTTCGACTCAATCGAATTGCTTGCAATTAACTGGAAACTTTGTGTGTATGTTACTCATAATATATTTTCTGTTGGAAGTTGGTATTTGTATCAGGATTTATATTTTTTTATTATTTATGAATTAACTACTATAATAACGGTTTTTTATTTTTAAGTTATATTGCTGTTTTTTAGGTTTATTTTGATTTTTTTATATTTATTTACCTTCTATATAAATTCTATATCTAAACTTGTTGGTATTTATTTATTTATTTGGGAATCTTAATCTTGGTAGGAAATATTAAATTCATTATTTAAATGTGCGACCAAAAAGATTAATTAAAAATTAAATAATTGTGCATCTAAATAATGCACAAAATATGATGTTAAGTTTTTAAAAATGCAATATTTTACTGATTTAAATATAAAATGTGGTGTCCGCGTTGACTCGCTAGACAATAAACGCTGGACGAAAGCTTTTTGATGTGCTAAATGCATAGAATGGTGTCGAAAACATGTACATCATTTATATTGGTTTCACCTCTTCTAACACGCGTCTTTGAATAGTAGATTTTTGCATTATTTTAAGGATAATAGAAAATATTAAAGAAAAAATCAGTAACATAAAATAACACCCCAACACAACAATAACAAGTAAATACACGATTTGTGGTGAGCTTTAAAACTATATATTCTATATATTATTGTTTATATGGGGCGTCATTTCATGAAACGTTGTTTAATTTCACCAAAAATATTATTCTAATAGGTTTCCTAAATCTATTGCAGAGTGATATTATTATAAAATATTTAGCTCGTATAACATTTTTTAATATATAATAATCAGCAAGATATTGCATTTTTCATCTGCAAATCAATATTTATATAAAAATTGTTTATTTATTATTATTTTTTAGCTCATATTTTATATGATATATATATCTGCACATTTTATAATATTTAGCTGCAATTATTATTTTATATATTATATTTTAAAAACAGATGAATTTTTTTAATTAAAGTTTTTTTTAGCTATATTTTTTTATTCTTTTCAGCGTTTATGATTAAATATATTTTATATAATTTAAGATAATTTTATAATAATATACATAACAATTATTTATGACATTCGTCGAAAAACGGTAATGACAATTCGTCGAAAAAAAGGGTGTTATCTTTAGTTTACTATTCCAATTCCCTAGGTCGACATGGTGTGTTGAGTTTTTGTCAAGTGAATTTCTCTCAAGTAGAGGAGTAAATTTACGTCACCACCGATTTGTATGGAAAATATTTCAAGGTCAAAAATATGAATTTTCGTTATCATTTTCGTTTCATTGGTTATTGTGATTTGGTGACAAAAAATCACGCCTCGACTGTGAAGTCTTGTCACTTGACAATTCACTTGACAAAAATTCATACCGCCGCGCCGTCGGCAATCTCAACGATTGTTTTAGTGCAGCCCGGCAGGGACAACAAAGATGTTTTATCTTTATTTTTTGTTTTTTTTTTGTATTTTTTATTTAATTGTGTTTTTTACAATAGTTTAATAGTTTTTTAGTTTAAAATACAAAATTTTCTTGCTATTGTAGAACAATTAACATTGTCTTCACTTTTGACTTCTACTGACGCACGTTACTCGGTCTGGTCTCTACTTTTGAAAGCCTTTTGTATATCGCTTTTTTCTGGGTCGTATTGGAAGCATCATATCTCGTCACCAGTTTCAACTGATTTCAGCCAGTGGAAATTACTTTCAACGGTGCTAATGAGTGGGTTGAAGCGTAGGCCTAGCTTATGGGAGGTCGCCGGTTCAATTTCGGACGGCAGATCGAAGTGTTTCTCGAATGTAGCACTTTAAATCAGTAAGTTCCTCGTGCTATTTCTGAAATAGGTTATTGGTTTGGAATAACGGAACATTTATGCCATCAATTAACATATACACATGCATGGGGATGTGTTGTGAGTGTTGGAGCACAGTAGCTCCAATAGGAGTAGCACAGCACATTAGTATGACCTGACCACTCGTTTGAACCCGTAATGGTCAATGAATCCAGTGTGCGGCATCGCACACTAGCCCTATGTCCCACAAGGGATTACAGGATCCAATGAGAGAATGACGTCTCTAGAATGATCCATGCGATTGTATTTTTCATGGTCTTTCAAATAGAGAACATACCTTTCTCTTGTTCAAATCCTCGGTAAGAATGGATTGAATAGTCCAGTACGGAATTCCTCAGGCCTCTGCTATTATCCTGATGGGCGCATTTCGATCTTCTGCAATGAGCTTGCAGCTAACATTGTTTCATCTTTTCGAAAGTTTTCGCGGCATATGTGCCAAGTTTGGCATTGTAATTAATTACAACTCTTTGTTCCATGATGTTTTTTCGACGGCGATATTATTTGTGTATTACGAGAAGAGTTATAACTTTGAAATTTTGCAATATTTTTTTAATTGGTTTTCTAAGGTTGGTAGAGAAAGGCTAGACCTTACCAACGATTATAAATTTATTCGAGTCTTAAAGTAGTTTGAACGCTAATTAACTCTGATGTAACGACCTTTAAATACATATTAATATACAGTGAGTATAATGAGTTTATTATAAGTTTTATTTTGTTTTTAAATTTCGTTTATAGCTTGGAGGATAGGGTCTTTACTCGAACATTGCAATAGAATCTTTGTATAACTAACAAAATATAATTTTTGATTCCCTTATAAAATCTGTCTTTGCCTCGTTTTAGATTTATTGTTAATGGCACGTTGGAAGAAATGTGTTTGCAACAGTTGGTGAACTCTCTGTGCCGGAATTTTTTTTCCTTAAAAGTCTACCTACCTAAAATTATAAATATTATTAAAAAAAAAATAGAAAATTTAATTGAAAAAAAAAATACTCTCTTTTCAGTAACTGAACTTTTATCAAATTTAAAAAGTTTCAACGGAATAACGATCTACTATACATTTAGTATTAAATAGAGATAAATGTAAATAAAATAGATAATTTTTTTTAAATGTTAATCATATTATTTTTAGTGAACAATTTCTTTTTTTATAACACAACTTCTTCCCTAACCTAAATTCTAAAAATACGAATTCGCTTCACATTATTTGTTTTAAACTGCATACCAGGAAACTTGTTTAAGTATATTAATTTACAATACCACTGACCGGCGAGGGCATGACGGTACAAACGCCGCATTTAAAAAAGCTCAAATATGACGAAAACGCGGATATTCTGCAAAATGAACTTTTCACATACGGTGGAGCGGTGGAATATACGAATTTTTAAAAACATGAAACTGACAAATATTTTTTTTGTATTTATACGTAATTAATTTTTATTTCCCATCTTTTCTGGAGTTCGCAATATCGCTCCATCATATTGTGCAATGTACATGTTGCCTTTATCGCTTGCCACAGGTTGAACAAAATACAAAACCATTATATTCAAAAGAAAACTCCAACCGACCGACTGTAGGGAAAATTTTATCCATGCGAATATTTATCTTTTATACTATAGTATATACTAAATATGATGTAAGAATGCTCCTGCTAGCTCTTCCGGTCTGTGCCACTGATTCTGGCACATTTTGGATATAAATAACCTCGGAAAATGTTTAAAAATCCAACGGGGAACATTTTGTTCTGGACACAAAGAAAATCCAAGCCGACAAAAGATCGCGCATGCCGAGGACGACCATGTTTTACTATACTGAAAGAGGTACAAACGACAGAAAGTATTGGATTACAGCCAAACTTGTATTCTGCGGCGTGTTAATACATGAAAACCGCACGTATTTGAACTACCTCACATCCGGAACTTTATATATGTGCGCTAGAGATATGCATTATAATACGGTGCCGTTATGGAATTTTTATATACATATTTTTTTATATATGGTAAATAGCAGAATCAAAACGTTTTCTGAATGTGTTTCTGGATATATTATCAAAAAAAAAGCTATTTTAACATATATATATGGAAGACTATATATTATATATGGAATACTATATATTCGATTCTAAAAGCTTGAAGTCAGCATAAAATTTTACTTTTTATACTATATGTATATTTTATAGTTTTACTAGATTTCCATATCTCTGGTGAGCATAAAAATACACCAATGGAAATTTCCAAGGACAATGCTTTTTTATAATAACAAATAGTAAAAAAAGTTGAAAGTCACATCGAATAAAAGTGCATCGGTTCGTGCGGAGGGAGAAAGCATTAATATTCATTATTGTTTGCTCGCAAATACCACATATTTTTATATATATATATTTTATACTGAACATATTACATATACACACTCGCTTATCTTGCATATTTATACACTCCACACACCATCAGTAAAAATATCCCCGAATTACCCTTTTTATTCAGCGTGCGTTATTGCGCGATGGCCATTTATAAAACTTTACTTTTCTTTTTGCAGTCTGCCTTTTTTATTACGTTAAAATAACGTTATATGATTTCAACAAACCTTTGAAAAATAGCTGATTAATAATATAGCACACAATTCGGTGTTGAGTTATTGGTCAATTTAAACCAAGAATATAGCCACTTTCCAATTCGTACACTCAACCATCGACTAAATATAATATATGACTCAAGTTATATTCACGCGTTCCGGTCTCAATACCACGCTCGAAACGCGAGTAATAGGAAACCAATTTGCAGTGAAATTACATATTTAAGTTTGCAAGTAACTTGGTAATATTTCAATTGGATATTTACTTTTAAAGAGCGTGTAAACACAAGAGAGCTTTTGCATGGCTTCGAATAAATAATATAAAAAAAGCTCCATGAATAACTTTTCCGAAATATACTCGACTGCTTTTATGAACTCTGCATAGGCATAAAAAACCTGTTTCACATATTTATTAGTTGGTGCTACAAAAGCAGAGTTTATAGTTGATACTATTTACTCGGCGCGCTTTTTGTACGGTTTTTGTTAGTGTATTTAATAGTAAGTCAAATGTACTTATGTCGTTGGTCGTCCGAAAGAAAACAGCGTCACTTTGAAAATATATATATCTATATATATATATATATATAATAGCATGTATTATATTATGATTTCGCAGACGCGCAATAAAAACGATATACACAAAAACCAAACCATCGCTGTGAAAAAGAAATTTGCCAAGAAAACGAAATGGAAGTGTTTTCCTGTGGATTTTTCCAAGCCCACAAAGCATATAATGTATTTTGCACTTCTTTATTTTGGCAATACGAAATGTTTGGATTCAAACAAAACTTTTCGCACGATGTGCGTAAAAATCGTGCGTGTCATCTAGCTTCCTATCCACTTTTTGCCAAAAGCTCAAGAACTTCGCCACAGATAATTTCGTCTTCTTCGGCAGAAAGTTGTCTAATATATTAGATGGGTGTGTTCGTGTGCACAATACAGGATGTTTATTATCTTATTTACACCACACGACAAGTTTTAGTATTACATTTTTTATATATATATATTGAGGGCTTATATTCAATAGGCTCTATCTGCATTAATAAATAAAATTCAAATAGAAAATATTGAATATAAACATTATAAATAATATGGAGTTTCAATACTTTCTATCTGATTTTTTTATGTAGATAGAGCCTATTGTATATAAGCCCTCGGTATATAGTATACACACACTTATACGCCTCCAATCTCATTCATTTTATTATATATACTTATCGGAAGTGTAATGGAAGCAATTTGGGAGCCAAATGTAATTGTGTGTATAGTTAGGGGATGTTCAGAAACACAACGATATTGTATATATACAAAACGAAACTTTTTTAATGTGTTTTTTGAGGGGATTTTTTAAATTATAAAAGGTTCACAAAATGAGTATTGTTCACGGAAAGTGGGGGCTGCCTAACGTAAGTGGACGACAATATTGAGTTTTGTCTTTCCAAATATATGAGGTATCAAATACTATTGAAAGAAAGCTGAGAGTACGATGAACCACTCGACTTATTTTTTGTGAATTATTACAGTCGGAGTTAATTTCGATGTTTATAACGAGTGCCTAATATCGTGTGTGCTCTGCGTGTTGGCAGCTCATTCAGCTGATTTTTATCGGCTGGTCAGCCTCAAGGCACGCATGCACATTTATGACCATAAAGCATTGGATTGTTTGTTCGCTATTAAGCTTTTAACGCCAACCGTGAAGTTATTATTGTCGGCATGATTTGTATTTCACAAACAACGTACAAAGATTAATATAAGTTACATAAATATAAGCTATATGTATAGCAAATTGCCTAGCACATTTACGTGTATCAACATTTCTGGGTAAAATCGTTTATCGCGTGCTACGTCGTTTTTGCCAGAAAACTGCACACGAAGGTCCAGTCATAACAATAAAGTCAAAAAGCTCTTCTGTCGTCATGGCAGACGTTTCACAAAATTGTATTGTTGAAATTTGCGTGCTCAAAGATCATCGACACCCGTAGCGCGCCACACGGGGTTAAATTTGAATTTGTTATCTTTGTATATAAAGTATATATGAGTACATATACGTAAAAATAACTCCTAGAAAAAGGCAACGATTTCAATGTGTCCTCCTCGTCGAGGATGTGTTTGAATAGAAAAACATGTGAATAGAAAAGTACTTGTCACAAAATGTATAAATTTAGGGTGTATAAGTGGTTGAGATTTTGCGTATCGAATATCATTGATTTGTTTTTACAGAAATAGAATTATATGTATATAAAAGTTAAACAAATATAAAATCATATAATGTATTTTTAGTTAAAATAAACTAAATACTTAATAAAAATTTAAATATTTATACTATATAAATATATCATGATTTTTTTTAAATTTTTTAAATTTAACTAATAAAATTAAACATGTAAAATGATTTTGAGAAATAATATTGTTTTCTTTTATACTTTGCGACTTTACGTGTTTTTATTTAAATACTAGAAGGCTCTTCTTGCTTTAAATTATTTAAAAATAAAAATAAAATAAAATAAAAAATAAAAATAATAAATAAATAATAAAAATGTCATTCAATAAGTCCGTAGGACTAGAATTTTGTCCATATGACTTTTATTTAGTACTAACCTTCAAACGATACGTGTAGAAATTTGACTATTGATTCGTGAGTTATAACATTTTCTGTGAAGTAACTTTTGTTTATGAAAAAAAAAAATGGAAAAAAGTGAATTTCGAGTTTTAGTAAAGCATTGCTTTATCGTAGAGAAGTGGATTGCTTTATTTAAATATGGTCGTACCAGCACAAACGATGCAGAGCGCAGTGGTCGCCCAAATGAGGCTGATATTCCAGAAAACATAAAAAAATCCAAAAATTAGATATGAACGATCGCAAATTGAAGGTGCACGAGCTTTGGGTATTCAAAGGCTCAGTGCAAAGTGGCTGTCGCGTGAGCTCACACTCCAGTCCAGATTTAGCCGCCAGCAACATTTTCCTGTTTTCAGATCTCAAGAGAATGCTTGCAGGAAAAATGTTCAAGTCTAATGATAAAGTAATCGCTGAAACTGAGGCCTATTTTGACTAGAAAGAGAAATCATAATATAAAAATGGTATCAAAAAATTGTATGACAGCTATAATCGTTGTATCGCCCTAGAAGGCAAGGCATATTGAATAAAAAATTGAGTTTTGTCAAAATTTTGTTGTCTAAAATGGAATTTGAAATTGGTATGGCAACATAATTAAATTCTCACGGTATAGGACCACAAAAGAGAGCCATAGAGTATGAGTCAACATTCAAAAATTGGAAGAACAGTGTAAGGTTTAAGGGTCGTTCTATTCGCGCGCACGGAGATAAAACTGGAGGCGGACCTCCCTGTAAAAAAATCTATCCGATCTAGAAGAGCGAGCCTTGCAACTCTGGGGAAGGGAGCCGTAGACGGACTTCAATTAAAAACAGATAAAAATAAAATTGTCGAGTCAGAAAACCCACCGTCGAAGCGCCAAAAATAAAAAAGAAAAAATGTTGATGATGATATTTTAAATGCATTTGAAAAAGGCGATGAGGCGACTGCCGCAGCAATCAACAATTTGGCAGATGGTATACACGATTTGGAAGATGGTATGCACTTCAAGAAACGAATGAAATTTTTAAAACTACTATTATAAATCAAAATACCCCCCTCCCAGATGATGGCACAAACATTGAAATCTCATTTTTAACACACCAAAAGCTGTATTCGGCAGAAGGTTGGTGCAAATCTATGTGGGATCCATCTAGAGAATATTTAATTTGTCCATAAATCCAACTTTTGCTGCTGATATTTCTGGCACGGTTTTTGGGAACTTTATATATTTTGCCGGAAGTTTTATGAGCTCTGTCATCAACTCAATGCTTCGGCTGTGACTGCGCACAAAAATAGTTTTTGCCATTGGTTTTTAGGAGCTCCCATTACCGTAAAAATGAAAAGCGGAAAGAGCACGCAACTTGAATGGAATACTGCTTGATAGTTTCATTTGCAGATTTGGGTTTTGTGCCTGTCGTCTGGAATGGGTTTGTCGTATCTCTAAGCCACCTTACGGGTAAGTTATTAGATAAACTAATAAAAATTCAATAATTTAATTGTTAAAATATTTAAAATATTTAGAGATACCTTACATATCTCTCACGTTCTCTTCGAACCAATTCGCATTCGACAATTTGGAAGCATTATTGCTTCTATGATGTTCATTAATTTTCTCACTACCAATCTTGTGTGGTGGAGTTCCTGGCAAATCAAGTGAATTTAAAAGTTCATTTAATACACAAAAATGGTTTGAAATGAATTAATAAAAAAATTGCAATTAATCCTGTTTCCTGTTCGATTGCAATTTTGCCATTTGCCATGTCTAATAATTGATTCGCAAATATATAAGCTGATATATGAGCTGATACATCGTTTTATACTTGTATGCGCATGTTTACATTGACAGATAATTTTAATTGAGTCTGCAATCACCTGCAAACAGACACAAAAAAAAACAAAATTAAATAGAAAATATTTTATTTTAAAATTCTTCTTTATCAAAATATTTGAAAATAGTTGATGTTGAAAATATTTTATTTCAAAAATGCACTATTTGGCAAATAGTTTGTTTTTATATAGTTTATTTCTCAAGATAAAATATTTGTAAAAAAAACTTTTTAAAATGGTCTTTCCGACATATAAATATGTTTTATTTTAAAATAGTTTTTTCAGAATTAAAAAAAATGATTTCAAGAATAAAATGTCAACTGTTAAAACATATGCAATCTACTGGATCCAAATATTGTATACAATTTTATTTTTATTTAAACAATAAAAAAAATCAAATTGTTATAAAAACACCGCTCCACCAGTACCACGTACCGGGTATCGGATACATTCCTACATAAAAAAATTCTCGTGACCAAACAAACACAAATTCTAAATTTCGGACCATAAACACGCATGTACGAAATAACTTCACTCCAGTGCCACCTACCGGGGTCCTCTATAACTATAAACACGGATCATGTCAAAACTAACATATGGTGTAAATATGGATTTTCTCTCTTTTATATGGGAGTTAGTCACCAAACCATTTTAAACCATCTGCAGAAGGCTGGAAAAAAAGATTGATGTTTGGGAGCCGCATTTTTGAAGCGGATGGTGACTGGCGACGAAAAATGGATCACATACGACAATATCAAGCGAAAACGATCGTGGTCAAAAGCCGGTCAATCGTCCCAAACAGTGGCCAGGCCGGGATTGACAGCCAGGAAGGTTTTGCTGTGTGTTTGGTGGGATTGGAAGGGAATCATCCTTTGAGCTGCTCCCATATGGACGGACGCTTAATTCTACCATCTACTGCGAACAACTGGACCGCTGGCCAATAGAAGGGTGTTGTGTTCCACCAGGACAAAGCCATGCCACACACATCTTTGGTGACTCGTCAGAAGCTACGGGAGCTCGGATGGGAGGTTTTAGTCAGTTATTTACTATACATGGCCTTGTTGACGATCAAGTTTTTCCATAAATTTTCTGTCTAATGTCGCACAAAACTAAGAAAGAGTATTATGAGCTTTTCTACAGTATCTGTGAATATGCATGCGATATCAAGCTGAATCTTAAGACAGATGTGATAATATCTGACTATGAGAAAGCCAGTGTTGCAGCTGCAAAAGGAATAATATATTGCGGATACGATTTTCGTTAGGCCTGAGCCCACAAAATTGTATTTTAAGGAGTTGTTTGCCATCCTCCACGTAAATAGCAAATACATTGGAAAATGGTTTCAAGAAAACTACATTGGCACGAAAAACTTGCTACCTCAATACGACCATAGTTTTGGTCAATTTCGAAGAATATCAAACTAAACTTTCCGAGAACACATTACATTGAATTTGGATTTTAGAATTCTGGATTCCGGATTTCTGGATTTTTTTCTTTCTGGATTTCATCACCAACCCTTTAGGATCATAAAAAAAATATGCAGTTGGTCTTATAGTGAAAAAATGTTTAAAAGGTTCAATTATCATTTTTTTTTAAAAACCGTCCTATGATTCTTCATACTTCAATATTTCTTAAGTACCCTCTGAAAAGAAATCCTATTCTTTTCATAAATCCAAAATACGAGTAAATCGTCTAAGTTAAACCTATTTTCCTGCCGCTGAGTGGTTTTATCCCTTATGGGATCAAATAAATTCTTGGATCTGGAAAATGATTGCTAAATAAAATGAAAGTGGAATGCATCCCAATATTCATTACTTATATACAATAATTTATAAAAGATTAAATCTTATCCTTCCCAGTCGCGGGTTGATCGGTATTCAAAGCGTAAACATTAAACAGACAATATACTTCCAACCATGATGTGCGATGTTCCTGCATCATGTGTGCTTTTCACTTGCTAGTGATGTTAATCCGATGTGGCACGACCTTTAAAAACAAAAACACACATATTGCGTCCCTGGTATCCCATCTCCAAATCATATATTCGTATATCCATCGCTTGGAAACGCACATCATATTATACACTGCGTAAAGCTCGAAAATATATATTTATGTTTTGAGCACCACATCGAAAACCCTCCGCAGAGCCGCCCATAAACCATAATATGTCCCGAAAGCCCTTTTCCGCGCATGTCATTTAAGTTTCCCACAGAGAGTGTATGCGAGTGTGTTTTTTTATTGAATTTATAAAATATTCGTTTGGTTAAACACCGAAAACAATATACACACACACAGAGAGAAATTTATTGCTTTTCCAGAGGTAAATAAATGTTTTTCTTTGGCTGCACGAATTTAAATTCAAGTTTTGCAAGCAGTGTACCCTTCAGCACCCATCATCCTCCACACACACACACACACACAGAAGCTCGAGGAAGTCTTTGTCTTGGCACGCGAGTGACTTCAATCGCTGTGTACTCTCAGTTAAAATATGTGTATATTTATATCAGCTAGTGAGCACATATACTCGTTCTACAAACACAAATAGACACACATAAACCGGTATTTGAAAATGTGTAATGCAGAATAAACGTAGTAGAAAATTTATCTCGTGCAAATAATAAACATTCATCTCCGTACAAAATATAAACCTCGACGACGATGAAGAATTTGTCCTTAGATTAATTTTTCCTTTTTGCTTACAACATGAAAACGTGCCAATGTTGAAAATTATGCATTCAAATGCACATGGAAGAGAGGCATCCTATATATACATATATATTGTCTAAAAATATACGGTGCGTTTTGAGAATTTCAAATAGTATAAGCTTTAAGCTCGTACGAGCGCCAAATTCGGAATTCCGTAATTATGCATGCGTATTTCTGAAAGGTCTACCACCCACACATCGCCCGTTATTTGTATAGAAAATAACAACCACAACGAAACGAAAATATATACTATTATATTATACACAATAATATGTATATGTATTAGTATGCTAGATGTTCAGTCACCTATAAATGAATCTGGAGGCTGCGCCACAACATAGCCTGTGCACATGTTGAGCATAATATGCAAAATGTTGAAGATAACTACACACAAAAATGTATAAACATTGTACACATATATATGTAATCTCACTAATACTAGTGTATATTTGTTTTTACAAAAAGCCTTTACTCATCTATACAAATATGTATATATGAGTGTATTTGTATATATATATAAACTCGTCGGCTACATCCCGACGAAAGTACATAAATAAAACATGTGTATATGAGTGTGTGGGAGCTATTGGACGTACTCACTATATATATTTTTTATACAGGCAGCTATGTTAACAGGGATACATAGTGCCCTTTGAAGTAGTCCAATGAAACGATTTATGTGTTTAATATAGACCTTCGAACGAATGCGACGGGCGCCACGATGTGCTGTCCTTTTTAGACGCGTATTCGTCCTTAACCGAGGATTGACATCAAATAGTGCTTCATATATGTTATGTGTAACGGGTTGATTTCTTTGTTTCTTATGTATTTGAAAGCTTCATTATTCTCTATATATTTGATCAAGACAAATAAGTACATAATCATTGTGTTTGTTGTGTTTGATATGTGGACACTGGGAAAACAACACGTTCATTTGAATAACAATAAACTACCTGAATATTAAATAAAACTTAAGATCATAATACAACTGGCCAACTCTCTTAACAGGAACTATATGTATATTATACTAAATTAATCATTGGATCCTGTAATCCCTTGTGGGACATAGGGCCAGTGTGCGATGCCGCACACCGGATTTATTGACCAATACGGGTTCGCACGAGTGGTCAGGTCATGCGAATGTGATGTTTTTGCTGTGCTACTCCTATTGGAGCTACTGTGCTCTAACACTCACAGCACATCATCGATGGTTAGGAGTCTAAATTTGCCCTGACGCGACTCTAACAACTTTGCAGGGTAAATGCGCATATTTTTTTAAAAAATATCTCTTGTCTAATAAGAGTACAAAATCTGTGAGTTATTTAGGCAGATCAAAAAAATCGTTTTGAGCAAATATGTTTTTTTTAATATACTCCCCTTTTAGGTCGATACAACGATTGCAGTGGTTTTCCAGCTTTTTTATACCGTTCGTATAGTAGTCGGTTGAAAGTTCTTCAAAATAATATGAATAAAACCGCATTTTGTGAGTCATCTCTAAAGGTTTGGAAACAAATAATAGTCGCTGGGGGCCAAGTCTGGCGAATACGGTGGCTGAGGGACTAGTTCCAAGCCAATTTCATGCAATTTCGCTTGAGCAACTAACGACGAATGAGCAATGTTGCCGTTTTTCAGCGATTTTAACTTTCAAACGATCCAATAAAGATGAATAGTACGCACCGGTTATGGTTTTACCTTTTTCAAGAAATTCGATGAATATTATACCACGTGCATCCCAAAATACGGTGGCCAAAACCTTTCCGCCCCATTCGGAGCGCTTCCGTCTGGTGAAACCCGCTGTTTTGCCTGTTGCGATGTCTCGGGTGTGTAGTAATGGATCCACGATCCATGGCCAAATTCTGCTCGGAAGTCGTAACACGAATGCGTTTTTGCTCCACTAGATTTTGCTCCGTAGGATAACTAAGAAAAACATTTTTTTTGGCAAAATTCGATCTTATTCATCAGCATACATTCCTTCAGGAGTGATGCAATCAGTCCAACGCCGCTCTAGCATTTCGACACCTTTTTAGTAAAACTATTTGTCTTTAGCCTCAAAATAAGCTTCAGTTTCAGCGATCACCTCTTCATTCGAGCCAAATTTCTTTCCAGCGAGCATGTTTTTCAGGTCTGCGAACAGGTTGTACCAGACGACTTTTGCGATTTTGGCCGCTTTGGACGTGGTTCTCCGGTCCACGCAGCTGACTGCCGTTTTGACTCTGGAGTGTGGTGGTGGATCCATGTTTCATCAATTGTCACATACCGGCGCAAAAAG
>JANSTU010013478.1:0-14961 GCA_027564075.1 Bolitophila hybrida | reverse complement strand
CAGCACAAACAGCACATTAGCATGACCTGACCACTCGTGTGAACCCGTAATGGTCAATGAATCCGGTGTGCGACATCCAACAAGGGATAACAAGGGATCCAATGAGATGAGAAATTAAATTCCAAAAGAGTTTCTTTCAATTGTTCTTTCAATATTAATGCAAATAAAAAAATATAATCTCATCAATTATTAGATATTTCAGAAAACTCAGCAACTAACAGGTGAATCTAGTTACCATTTAAATTTGAAAAGTCTACCCATCAAAGCCATTCCATAATATTAGGGAATGATGTAATGGTATGGGTTTCCATGAAGCGTTGAAACTGTCAGTTATTCCACATTTTAGCCAACAATCACCTAATCAGCTACTACATCAATTGTTGAAGCATTGAATTGTGGGCATGGCCACCACCTGGTAATTTGTCAGCGCTGAAGATGATTTTGTAATGATTAGAATGCATCGCTTCCTAAATAGTGGTAGATAAATGGGATAATTTATTTTGGGCATATGGGAAAGTTCGTCTGACGACCTTTCCGTAAATGTGGGATTGTCACCGCGTTAGATAAATGATGTCATTGTCACCATTGCTTTCATGTTTCAACTGCTTCAGCTGTCGGGTATTTTTGAAACGATTTTTGAGGGTACATTTATGTCATTACCGCGGTTTTTGGTAGAGTGTAGTGAGCGTATATGTACTGTGTACGACATGTGATCGCTAATCAGTACTTTTTTCCATACTATGAGAATGGAAATCCCGAATTATGTGAATAAACATTACACGCTACTAATGAAAGTGTTTTAAAAGAAGAAGATAATACGTCTACCTAGAATGATAATTTTGTAGAAAAAATCCTTCTATAGCACCTATTGCATGACTCACATGTTTTTGTATATTTATGGAAAAATATATTGAATTTTATTAACATTTACGCACTTGCATTTATGTTGTTTTCTATATATTTTTTTCAATCTCGAGGAAAACAACAATTATGCAAATAGTACGCGTCAGAAATGGGTACGCAGAAAAACAACTACATGCGATATAAATGGATTTAGAATTGAGTAATGATCAAACAAAAGAGTTTTAAGCATCATATTTTTATAAAAATACATGTATAAAATTGAAATTTTTAATTTATACAACATAAAATCCAAATAATATGGTTAAACAATATGTTTACATTCTGCCGAGCATTCTGCACTTTTTATGAGGGCTTTTTGCCCTCTATCTAAGTCTATTATAGTATAGTATATAACATAACTTTATGGTATATGTGAGCTCAGTGGCACACACTATTTACGAGTTATGCCGATACGATAAGTCAATTCATCGAGTTTTAAATTTAAATATTCTCTGTTGACTGAACGATCGGAGGTGTGTCCAAATTAATGCAACTGAATGAGCGCTCTAAACAGTTTCTAAATCAACAAAACTGCTACAAACCAGTGTGCTGTTAATTTTAATCGATACAATTTATGCTAATTTTAAATAAAACAGATAAACACAAAAATACATATTTATAAAAACAATGTTGTTGAAAAACAGGTTAAACATTATGTTGCGCGTGTAAGATTTTTTGCAGACGATTAAGTTTTGAAAAAAAACAGTTTTCATGCATTTTGTGGAATTTGTGTTGTTGATCGAAATTTATATTTAGACTTGAAATCGTACACATTATTTTTTTATGAATTTATATGAACAAATCTTTATTATCGATCGTATGATAGAGACATTGTTTTTGTGATATTGATATTTTAGTTTGTTGCGACATGTTTTCATCTTTAATTTTTAACTTTTTTTTAACCCTTTTGATTTCCACCCTAAATATGTATAAAAACCTATTTTGTACATCTAACTCCTATAAGGGATGTGAGATTTTAATTTTCTTTTTTAAAACTATATTTATTTGAAATACCTTTAATTTGATACTAATTACTCTTCCCTTCCTATTCTCATCTCATAGAATTCTGTAATCCCATGTGGAACATAAGGCCAGTGTGCGATGTCGCACGGGTTGACACGACTGGTCAGGTCATGCTAATGTGCTGTGCTACTCCTATTGAAGCTACTATGCTACTTTCCAGCGCTCGTTTTACATATTACATTTAATAAACGCGTATTTTGAGCTTATTAGTCCTTTCCAATCGGGCTGATGTTCGCATAAGTTTTTGCATCAGTGACCGGACCATATGAAGTAGGCTTCCAGATGCTATTTTGAAAATATAGATACTCGAAAACCACAATTAAGTTCAATTAATATATTGAAATAATAAGCACGATATTATTTCAAAAAAAGAAAGAAAAGAACCATAATTATAAGTAATGTAATTTTATTATTTTTTAAATTAATACAATTAATACTATTAATTCTGAACATATAATTCGGAAAACAAATTCAAATGTCGATTTTTTTTAATATAATGGTGTTTTTTGTGATGGTGAGTAAAATCTGTAAATTAGCCATTGCGGATTAGTACGACGAGCGGCTTAGAGTATGGGAAACCGAAACCACAACCATCAAGAATTTGTTGAGAGTATTCGAGCTCCACTTAGCGAGATTTCACCGAGCAAACCCGAAATATTCAGAAGGGATTAAATCATACAATTAGAAATAGATTATTGATTTGGAATAAATGTGTGTCCTTGATGCACATGTTGATGATTCACGATTCAGAATATAAAAATGCAGGAGGGCCTATTCTCTCATAAGGAATTAAAAAAATTCATGATTTGATGATAACGATCGAGTAAATTACTCGGAATTATCAATAATAAATTAGTCTATTGTAGTAATTACAGAACAAACTGAAAGAAATAAATCATTTTTCAAATTTCTAGCATATCTTTTATACTCGTAATTAATAATTTTAAACAAAACCAGTTTTTTTTTGCGCTGTGAAATTGGTGCAAGTGGTTGGAATATTTATAAAAACGAATTTTGGTAAAACACGCAGACGATTTACATATAACACACACGTGTTCTTATCAAATTAATTTTATGACGTAACTAATTAAAAAGTAAACAGGTTTATTATTCTAATAAGCTATCACGCGTAAAATTAACATTTTTAACAGTTAACGTCACAGCTTCAATAATATATTTATTAAATTCTTCGCTTGAGTATATTACCTTTACGTATTTACATAAATATTGTATATATTCTTATAATTTCGAATATAAATATAATAAAGCAAAATAAAAGAAGGTATATAATTCACAAATTTTATATCAGATATCAAGTGCATGATTGTTTTCTGAGCTAAACTAACGACCTAAGAATGCAGAATAACTATAAATTAATTAATAATAATTAAACCCAATAAGAAACGGTTCATTGTTTTCTTAAATATTGTTATAGGTGATCCGACAACTTTTGGCAATTTAAACGCAGCTCCGGAGACAATCGAAGCAGTCAAACGAATCATCGAAGAAGGCAAATCAAATGGATATGGTCACTCAGCTGGTTTGCTGGAGGCACGCGAAGCGGTTTGCGAATATGTGCGAGATTCACAGGGCGAGATAGAACCTGACGATGTCTTATTGTGCAGTGGGTGCTCATGCTCGCTGGATATGTGCATTGCTGTGCTAGCCGAGTCCGGAAAAAATATTCTAATTCCGCGACCGGGATTTTCCATATATCGTACGCTGGCCGTAGGACATGGAATCGAGGTACGATCGTACAGTCTTTTACCTGAGCGTAACTGGGAGGCTGATCTGGAACAAATGGAATCGTTGATCGACGAGAATACGGCTGCTTTAGTAGTGACCAATCCCAGTAATCCGTGTGGCAGTGTGTTTACGAAAAGCCATCTACTAGACATTGTTCAGTTGGCAGAAAAGTACTTTATACCAATTATTGCAGATGAGATTTATGAGCACTTTGTGTTTCCTGGCATCGAGTGCTGTTCTGTAAGTTCTCTTTCGACTAGCGTACCGGTTTTGTCTTGCGGTGGACTAACAAAAAGGTTTGTTGTTCCGGGTTGGCGATTAGGTTGGATTATAATTCACGATCGAAATAACGTACTACAGGGTGTCAGAAAGGTAATTTTTCTTAAAATCCAAAAAACATGTACATAACTAATAAACAATTTAATTAATTTAAAAGGGATTGGCCAATTTAAGTGCTCGTATATTGAGCAGTAATTCATTGATCCAGGCTGCACTTCCAGCAATTTTAAAAGACACTCCAGAATCATTCTTTAACAATCTCATAAATATTCTCCACGTAAGTTAAATAATACGAGTACAATAATTAAAACACAAAAAACCAAACTTATACAACAAATATTTCAGAAACATGCTTCTCTTGCCTTCAATATTCTTAAGGATATTCGCGGACTGACGCCTGTAATGCCGGCTGGTGCAATGTACATGATGATCGGTATCGATGTAGAACACTTTCCCGAGTATCCCACTGACCTACTATTCGTACAAGATCTAGTCAAAGAACAAAGTGTGTTCTGTTTACCCGGACAGTGCTTCGACTATCCGAACTTCATACGAATCGTACTTACCGTACCTGAAGAAATGATCATTGAGGCTTGCGCCAGAATTGCTGAGTTCTGTGATCAACACTACAAAATCGATACGCGAATCATCGAAAATACAATTATGCGTGCTGTAGATATTGAGTGAGATGTATACAATGACTTACAAAAACTAAATTTCGTATTCAGAATAAATGATTATTAACAATGTTTTTATAAAATTAAACCTTTCAAGTGTTACCTTTATTTTGAAATAGATGTTACCTTAATAAATTTAAATAAAAAAAATAAAATTATATAATTATTTGACTTTGTTTATTAATAATTACCTTAACATTATTTACATGTACAAATATTATCAACGACTCATAGCTTTTGAATCAAAGCCGTTCGTCCGAAGCACATCCTGAATTTCTTTGAGCTGATCTGAATATTCCATAAAGATGCGTTGCCATTTCGGTTCTCGCCTTAAGTGCTCCAGCGCGTCTTGCAATAATGAATGCTTGTCAATGCCCTGTACAAATTAGTCAATAATCACGGATTGAATCAAAAATACAAAATGATAAAACAAACCAAAACTAATGCAGGTCGACTAGAGTTACTTCCAAATGTACGATGTACCGGACCCATTAGATCGTCAAGTAAAATGCGTATCCGTCTTTCAGTCCCATGCCGGGCTAGATGTGATGCTAGAACCGAATACCAATTCTTCAATTCAACAGGTGAATTAATTGAAGTACAAATTTGAATTTGATTCTCGATAAAGGATAACTTTGCACTGTGTTGCCAGTCAATGAGAGATCTAGATTTATATAGGAAAAGTCAATAAACAATAATTAAGAATAAGTAATGCGAATCATACAGATTAGCAAAGTTTCTCGACGACGACTGGAAGGGTTGACTAGTGGTCTGCACAGATCCAAGGGGAAATACTCGAAGGTCTTTCTTTTGATTTGCTGGAGTTGTTGAGAGCCCATGTCGAGTTAACGGATCACGAGAATTAAGGACCAGCCTAAAAATTCAGTTTTAATTAGAAAATATGAAAAAAAAACATGTGTCTTTATTACCAGCTCTCCAGTTTTTTACAGTAAGAATAAGAGAATCCATTAGACAGTAGAATAAATGCAACTCCATTATCAGATATATGGAAATGTACTACATTTGCACCAGACAAAATCTCGGTACACGATGTGGTCAGATAAACACATTTCTCTGTAATGTTCCAGTACTGAACGCGTCCGCACTCAGTTATTACGCCACCTAGCACACTGTTAAAGCTCTGCAAAATAAAAAAAATAATTAGATCAGACTACAATTTGAATTGTAAATATGCATACAAAACTGCACTGAACAGCAGCTGTTGGCATTTTTAGGATAGGCAGCACAAGAACTCCAGTGCAGATGTCTATAATTCTGAGAGTTCCGTCAATACTACAGGTTAATACGAATTTTGAACACACACAGAAATTTACGACGGCAGAGCCAACGAATACTTCCCATGAACTCTTATTGTTCAATTTGAGCGGAGTGCAAACGATTTTACTTAACTGACCATATGTTGTGTTCACAGAAGCATTTGTTATCTGGTGATTAAAAAGTAAAATGTACAGAGTAGCAAAATTTAAAATTTATTCTACATACTTGAATACGTAGTTCTGCGGTAGATTTACTGTAGTTTCCTTTAAAAGGAACTGCTCGACCGGCTTGCAGTTGAATAAGTTTCGGAGATGAAGCAGAAACTATAACTTCAGATCTTGATGGCACTGCCGAGTTGCCAACGGGTAAGATATTGGCGGCTTTGGATATTAACATAGGTTTTATAGGAGCTTGCTTCGTTAAACGATTATCTAAATTACTGCAATAACTTATAATATTTAATAAGGTTATAATTAAACGATTTAAAAATATTTTCTTACGCATTGTCCTTAATACGGACGTTCTCTATTTCTCTTTTTGGGGGGGTAATGATAGTGTCTACGCTTGATGCGGTCTCAACGACTTTCTGTTCTATCAAAACGCTACTAGTTGCCCTTGAAGAACTACTCAACTCGGGCATTACATCGCTAAAATGACAAAATAATAATAATACAAAAAAACTAAGATAAATTGTTTAAATGCTTACGTTATGTCATCCTGATTCAATGGAATGAAAACTGGTGTAATGCGACGCTTTCCGTCTGCAGTCCGAGTCTCAATTTGTTTGTGTATAGCTGCTGCCTTTGATGGAGTTAATGTAACGGTTGATGCTGAAGTGACCATAACATCAGTTAAGGTTGGTACCTCTTCCGTTTGAATTATGTGGTTAGATTTTTCCTTATTAACATTTAAAAGTTCCGCGTACTCGACAATCATGTCCTTTTCGGATTGATCAGTAACGTTGGCACTGATTCCGTACATTCGTTGGTACAGTGAATTCTGAATGTTATAAATTTTGTATTGGAAATGTAAATTAATTCACGACTGACTGATCGTTTACCTTGTCGTCTACTGACAATGGAGTACCTAACTCGGATGCTGTGAACTGTAAACATGCAACAGTTCCATCCGTACTGCATGCTAAAAGAATATTCTTGTCAGTACTCCATGAAAGATCCAATATACTATCCTGGAAGAGATCGTGTATCACAACAAGAGGCCGCTGAAGGGCTGTCATCCAAACAGATAGGGAACGATCTCTACTGCCAACTGCCAGACAACAATACTGTTGGGGTTTGTTCGTTTTAGACGTTTGTTTTTTAAGAATTGAATTGTGAAAGCGCTAGAATAAGAAAAAAAGCATTATGATTGATTTGTAACTGTGTTTTTTTAACTTACAACACAAGTAACGGCTTTGCGGTGCCCAACAAAATCTTTGTCACACTTCCAACCCTCTCGCTCGATTATTTGTGCTGTAGGTCCCCCACCGTTCATAGCATGTGCTGATACAAGATATAGTCCATCTGGTGACCAAGATAATCGAAGCACGTGTGTCGTTCCACCACATTCCTCAAACGGTTCTGTTATGGTTGACTGTAACGTCCAATCACATGTTTTCCAGATTTTAACGCTTCGATCGTCACTTTGTGAAGCAATGAACTTTCCGACCTAAAATAACAGCATATAGAATAAAACATAAATTATTAATATTTAAATCAAACTAACTGGATCCCAGGTGACACCTTTCACCAATCCTGTATGTCCTTTTAGGATAGCCGTCATAGTGGATTGTTTGTGCATATCCCAAATTATGACGTTATTGTCCACACTACAACTCGCCAGCCATCGGTCTTGCGGTGACCATGCCACATCGAGAATATCACCTGAATGTGTTTATAAATGAGTATTTATCAAGATTTCTTAGAACCGTAAAATTACCTTCATGGCCTCGAAGCGTCGATACGCATCGCCAACTCTCAGTGGTTTTTGTTATCCCAGAGTTACCAAACACCGCACTTGGACCTTTGCCCTTTTTCCATATCATTATGACTTTATCATCACCACCCGATGCTAGTAGCTCACCATTCATAGACCAACGTACAGTGTTTACGCACGCTAAGTGATTATCTAGCTGACACAAAATTTTCGGAACCGACTTATTTAGCTCGGCCTCCACTGAAAGCACTGGCGCCAAATTCCATATAACTATTCGACCAGAATCGTTACCCTGGCCGCCGGTGGCGAATTTCGTACCATCAGGATGAACGTCCACAGAAAATATTGGTTTTTCTATAGAAACATATTGTTAACATTAATATATTACACCTAATAAAATTCCGGCATCACTGTGTCGGGCGTAAATATGCAATAATATCCGATATTATGTTTACCATCGTGATGAATCCAGTCCGGCTTGAGTAGCTTCATATAAGTAATTGTGATACGCCGGATTTTAGATAATACAAATATTTAAGGATTTGCGTACGTTTTCGGTCACTTATATTAAGGATATAGGATACAATAAATTAAAAATAAACACCAAGTAAAATCTATACACATATCAAAGATACAACACGGATTTTGGTTTGATTTTTGATTCAATTTTTGACGCAAGGCAAGAGACGCGCGCGCAAGTTTACAATATTTGACAGCTGATTCAATTCAGTGGCGTTTCAAAGATGGGGACTAAAATATTTCCCATTCGATTCATTATTGTTTTGCAATGTTTTTGTTGATGCTTTTAAGACCAAAATACAATTTTGCCAATATCTCTTCTCTTCGCAATCACATTTGTGTCATATTTATTAGGCGGCAATGACGGCAAGTACTTAATGATTTTTAGCTGTAATTATATATGATGCTTATTGCATAATCGCCAATCTAAAATTCCGCGGTGATATACGTCTTTTTTATATGAAAACAACGCAACATAATACAAATTATTCACTATCTCTACTCAGTTCTTGATATTGACAAGATTTGATTAAATCGTTAAAAAATATGATTCGAATTATTAGAAAGGAGACCATCACTAAAATACAGACATTAGTGGGATGTTCACAGGCATGAACTAAAAATAAAACTATTATAGTCTGGCTCAGAAGGAACGTTCAAATACGAAAACACCACATAACAAGCTGGCGCAATAATGCATATATATGTTTATCAGGGTCCGGTTCAGAGGATCTAACATTTCATTTGCTCAATTTTTAATCTAATATATATTGTTTACATATTAATTATTACGCCAGTCTTAAATTTAGATTTTCGCGCAACTGCATAAACGTTCAGATGTGCGAAAACCCAAAATAAGGACTGGCGTAATAAATAATAAATTATATGTAAAAAATAAAATTAGTTTGGCCACAAACTAAATATTTATTTAGTATTTTTAAAACACAACACACTTTATCATATATATTTACGCCGGTTTCTTAAAAAATATGCTTGAGCATCTGACCTCCTGCTCCCTGCATTTGTTGCAATGATTGACAAAATTGACAAAAAATCGAGATAATTTCATCTTTTTGCGCGGTACAACTGTATATAACCCCTAATGGCAACCTTCAGCCTTTTTGGGGTTGTATATAGTTGTACCGCGCAAAATGATTAAATTTTATCGATTTTTTTGACATAATAATAAACATATATTTATAAAGTTCTGTAAATTTGGTGTTGATCGGATTAATAGTTTTTTAGTAATCGTGTCCACCGCAAAGGTAATTTCGAAGAAACAAGATTCTGAGATAATTGCGTTTCAAGTTTGTTTCTTTCATATTTCTAATAAATATATTTCAACTTCAGTCATCTACTCCAGGGCTATAAAAAATGAATTGGATCATTGAATCCTGTAATACCTTGTGGAACATAGGGTCAGTATATTATAATGTAGTACAGCTTTATGTAATAAAGCTGCAGATGTGAATTCCATGTTTTCTACCGGTTGGTTTCTAATCTCCTGAACTGTTGTTTCAACTTTCAATTTAAATTTATATTATAAATATTTAGCAAGCGTGAATATGCTTACAAAAAACGTCGTGTCCAAAATCTAGCATTTTTTAAATGCATGGGGTGGAGATTTTTGACATTTTGTAACATGGATGGAAGATCTTGTGGACATTTTCCAGAAATTAAGGTCCTTTTTCTTGAACATGGCTAACGCTTCTTGAAAAAAATGTTTAGCTCAGTGGTATTTCTGTACTTAATAAGTCGGTTTCATGTTTCATGTGTGGTTCTTTGCTATTGACGGCGAGCTGTATGGGATTTCTTGTTATCAGCTAGAGACAGTGACTGCTATGTTGTTTTTGTGGAGCCGATTTGTTAGATTTATACAGATGAAAAGATGAAGTTGGGAAACAACTGAGGAATAACAATGATGATGTAAACTATGGCGAGTACCAGTGTGGATTCCGTAGAGACCAACTGGTTAACATTAATCAGATTCTGGAAAAGGAAAAAAATAAGTCAACGATAAAACACAACACTTATTTTGGCTTCAAAAGCTTTTGCTGAATATTATTGTCTGATTATGGATGTATATAAAAATACTAATAATCTTTGAATATGAAACTATACGGATGGACTGCGCCAATAACCAAGGAGACACACTTGCAACACTGCTCTGGAGTAAGCAGTGTTTAGCCTTTCTTTTGACACTAGCCGATCTTCATGAAATTTATTCAGTTGTGGGATTATGATGATGACATAGATCTAGATTGAAGATGAACGAGGGCATCAGATTAAAATATAATAAAAATCAACTCATTTAATTTTTAATATTTATTCGTATTTGCTTACACAAAATGATTTATGTTTTTATTTATCATAAGTTTAACATACAATCAAAAATCATGAATATTAATATGAATCGATAAAATAAGATTAAATAGTATATAAAATATTTAAAAAATGACAAGTTTACAAAGAAAAGAGGGTATTTAATCGGAGCGACATACGACAAGCATGTTCGTCTGAGAAATCATTTTTTTTGATGCCTGGGAAATTGTGTTGTATATATATATATGTGTGTGTGGGAGTGTGTATTGTTTCAAAAGTATATTTACAAAAATTTCACATTCTTTGGTCCTAATCGAAAATAAATATCAAATTATTATTATAAATAATATATTTTATTTGGGTAGATCTATCATAAATTATGTATGTACGTGTGTGTTTGAATAGCTGCCAGGGCAGGCGAGCAATATTTTTTTATTACTTCCCAAGCATTACAAAATGGATTCTACTCCTAAATTGTATATTAATAAAGTATTAAAAAATAAAGAAGAATAAATTAATAATCGATCAAATAGCAAATAGTGTATTCCTGATTAAACTATGTAACATACGCTTCTATAAAGTCTTCAACATTATACATCATATTGATATAACAGATTCTTTTATATTTTAACAATTCATATAGATAACAGTTTAGGTGTTAATTGTTGATTATGTTGATTTTGCAAATAAGGCACAGCCTTTGAATATGTTCAATTTCGTAACATTCACATTATGATTTGTTTTGTTCGATAATCCCATTTGTCTAAAATATATTATTAGATCACATATATAATATACGAAGGATATCGCAGGAAAATTAAAACGATAAAAATAAAACAAACAACATTCACAGTTTGTTTGTAATCCTCCCTAAAGTTTTCGATGTATTTTCAAATCAATGAAATTATCCAAAAGAGCGACACTTCTTACATAAATAACATTAAACGGATTAGAACGAAACTTACAAACTACACTCATGTACATATACATACAAACACATCCACGAAAACTCACATATGATGATTGTATGCGTGCATGGTTGTGTTTGTGTCAACTAGGAATTAGGATTAATTAGGAATTGGCTGATTGAGTCCATTCAAGCGGAAAAAATCATCATCTTATTTATGTATTTATATTTCTATATAAAAAAACGTACTAGAACGAAAACTGAGTGTGTCGGTCAACTCAATGTACTGCACTCGATCAAGCAGAGCGCCCGATTGTTTATGAGGCTATTTGTGGTTGCTGGTGTTGGCTATTTTGCAGTTTAAGTAGTATATTGTAGTAGTACTTGAAGTAGAAAAATACAACGACACTATTCATGTGTGTCTGTTGCACTAACAACGCCCAGTCGCAAGTCGTGTACAACCAAAACACAGTTTGAGCCGACTTACGCTGGCTTTTAGCTAGCAGATGATACCCTGATCGATCCCCATCGATTTACGTCCGTTTAAGTTGCGGCATCCGGCTCCGCAAGGGATGCAGTTCACACTACACCGGGATGAGCAAAAAACTCCATCATCTGAGACAACGTCCTGTTCTATGATACACTTGGACGGCTGTGCTGCTGGTTCAGGATTGTCAAGTTGAAATTTTTTTACCAGTGCCTTAACACTGGGTGGAGAATCGGGAGATGATTTCCGGCACACCTTCGGTGTTGTGGGTGCATCCGGGAACAATGACATAATGGGTGATGGCTGGTGTTTTTGGCCACCCTCACTGGTACTACTATTGTTGGTTGTGATTATGTGCGGTGTGTTCGGACCAGTCAAAACGTGGATTTCTTCGATCTTGATGTCCATATGTTTATGTACAATAACTGAGGTTCCATTTGAAATGTTCGGCGATAACACAGACACGGATTTCGAGCTATTACAGTTGGCCACAATATTCTCTTTATTAAAGTCTTTGTCTGATTTAGTCATCTCGCCAGTTCCGTCTGAGTCTGTGTCTGTGGAAGAATTTGCTGATTTCATATTGTGATTTCCAATATTAGACGTTGAAGTAGTATTATTTTCTAGAAAATCGTTGCAATCGTTGAACTGGTTGCTGGGTGAGATGGAGCGTAGTTGAGCAGATTCGTTCAACCATCTGTGCTCAAGGCACTCTGATGCTGTCATTCGGTCTCTATATATTTTAAAAAATTGACATTATAAATAAGATATATTAATATTAAGATATTTGTTTTCATCACTTACGTTGACTTTACGCGCAGCGCACTTTTGATAAAATCTATGGCCATTGGGGACACATCCTCAAAAAGCTCTTCGGGGAAGGTGAGTGCACATTGTGAAATGTTCAAGAAAGTTTCTTGCTTTGTGTCTCCGCCGAATGGACTGCAACCGGTAAGCAGGACATAGGTAAGTACGCCTACGGACCAAATGTCAGTTTTTAGAGACAGTGGTTCGTACTGTAGGACTTCGGGAGCAACATAGTCAGGTGTTCCTAAGATTTCCCGAACCTTGCCACCCTCTTCGACAATGCGCGATATACCGAAGTCACAGAGTTTTAGACCGTCTGCAAAATAAAAAAAACATGTAAAATGTAATTGAAATATTTATAATTTAATTTATTCGTTAAAGACAAACCTTCTACTTTGTCACCGCATAACAGTATATTTTGTGGCTTTAAGTCAAGGTGAGCAATGTATTTCTTGTGTAGGTACTGCAAAGCTTTCAGGATTTCACGCATACATGTTTGTGCTTGGAATTCGGAGAGTGCTCCTTCGTCATCTAGCATTGCTTGTAGTTCGCCACCAGTTGCTCTAGAAATATAAAGTATTTATTGTTATTTTTATATTTATTTTGTAATTTGAATATTTGGACAACACTATTACTTTTTTGTTATGTATACTTATTTACGAAATTAAATATAAAATCTATTGTTGTCGTATGTTGAAAACATCACTCACTCAATTTATAAATAATATTTAAATATTTTTTTAACATATTTTTTTTTAAATCTACATTTGAATTTCAGATATTATGCTTTAATTTAAATTATTGAATTTTGAAAAAAACGCGCAGGAAAAGCAAAACTTTAATATTTAGATTAACATAAAAATGAAAAACAAAAACTTACAATTCTAATACAAGGGCCGTCTCAGTTTTCGTCTCGTGAACTGAGTTTAATTTTACAATATGTTTGGAGTCGGCGCATAGCATAAGAATAGCAATCTCGTGTCCTATTTCCTTTAAAGTGCATTGTGCTCGGCGCCTGCGCCTAAGGAATTTCGCTGCAAAGTGTACACCGGTCTTCTTGTGCACGGCACGACGAACGGCTGCAAATTTTCCTCTGAAAATATGAAAAAATAATAAATTATTCAATGATTTACTAGTGTCTAATAATAAATAAATAATAAATTAATAAATAAATTAATTAATAAATAATAAATAAAATAAATTTACTAGTGTTTAATAAAATTTTAAAATTACAAAAGTACGTATAATATATCTACTCACAACTCTTACAAACAAAATATATCCTAACCATATTTATACATAAAATACTATATGTAATAATCGCATTTCACAAAGCTATTCATTTGATAGTTGGATTAATTAATATGCGAACAATTAAATTATATGTATATTGTAAAAAACAGCACACGTCCAAAATTTATAAATTTATAACATAAGATTGGTTCAGGAAAAAATGTTAACAATTGAATTACTTTTACTTCCGAATGATGAGTTAATTTATATTATGATCTTGTGTGCAATGCCGGCGGGTTTGTTTAATCATAGGAACATATGTACACAATTTGTATGTATATATAGTTTGAATTGTAGGAATATTGAGCACATTGAACTAAAAGAAATACATTTTTTAATATAAAAAATCAGAAAAAAAACTAAATAGTAGAGTGTGTATTAGAAAAACTTTGTCAGCTCATGTATAGATTCTAAGCTTTAGCTTTTTTGAACTAACTATATTTAAATCAGAATGAAGTGTGAGAAATGCACCAAATTATATTACATAACCGCCGCAACAGCAAAACAACGGCATAATTGTGCAAACTATATGCAAATTGCAAATGCCTCTAACGCTTTTGAAATCACGTCATCATTTTCAATACCCAAGTGACCTCTATCCATATAATGCAGAAAAGAAGAATAATCTGAATGTAGGTAATTCCTTGTACAAGCTCTCCTAAGGGCAACACATCGTTACAAACTCAATTCTAACTGTTTCTTCGCGAGCGTGATACTATTGAAGCAGTCGCGTATATCATAAAATATGATTACGTATACATAAGACTACAAATTATGTATATATA
>JANSTU010013467.1:0-14965 GCA_027564075.1 Bolitophila hybrida | reverse complement strand
AAATAAATTTTAAAGCCCATAGAACACAAATCAATACAGCTGAATCAATGAGACACAAAAAATATGTGTTTTTTTTTTATTTTAATAAAGTTGTAAATTATATTTATATTTTGTTTGAGTTCTATGCGTATATTTGAAAATGAATTGTGGGGTTTTTCATGTATGGGTTTTGAATTTTATGTGGTTTAAGATATAGGGATTTTCTGTTTTATGGGTTTTAAGATTTATTGGTATTTTTTAAACATGAATTGTGTTTTATTCGATATTTCTGAATATGCAGTTTTTGTTATATTTATATCTTTTCTAATTATTTTGTATTTATTTAAATAAGGATTTCACGAATTCTGGTTTCTGCAAAATATAAATTTTATGGAGTTTTGTATTCAAGAGTTGTAAATTGAAATTAGGTAAGTGAAGAACGTTCATTGTTTAGTTTGTATATGGTAAACACTGACAAATAAAAAAAAGATACAAATAATCGAATATTTGTTTTTTTTTAAATAATCTATTTATTTTCCTTATAAATGTATTCTATAAAAAAATCATGATTGTTTAACCTTTCGAAAACATCCTTTAAAAATTTTAAAAAAACTATTAGACAAAATATAGTTTTTATAAAATTTTAAAAATACTGCTTTTAGTAAAATAAATAAGATATATTTTTAAATGCTTTTTTAGTTTAGAATAAGAGTTTGCGATAGTATATTTTGAAAATAAACTTCCTAATATTTTAAAAAAACTTGATTTTTTCACTCCAATATATATAATTCATATTTTAATAAACACATATTAATCTTTAGAATTTATATAAATTAGACTTATATGACCTGTTCTTATAATACACTTTTTCGTATTTGTGATATTTTGGACTATAATAAGTGGAGAATGATGGCAATATTTACACAGTAACGTCAAATCATGGTGAATATGTATGATCGAGGATGTACCCAGACCCAGCAAACGTTTTCTAATTAGTTTGTGAGATATATCATTTCGAGTGAAACAACTTATGTTAGTTTGAAAAAATGGGTAAAAAGGAATTTCGTGTGTTAATAAAGCATTGCATTTTGGCGAAAAAAAAAAACTTTTGAAGCCAAGGCTTGGTTTGATAAACATTATTCGGACATTTTGATACAAACAATTACAATTATCAAAATTTGTTTACGTGGACTCCAAAGTAGAGTTAGCGGATCAGAGGATCACCAAATCGCGGGCTGGTAAACATCACCTGAAAATAACGACCATAAAGAGGTAAGCCCATGATGAAAAAAAAAAACCCACAAATCCTGCAGCCGTTTTTAAAGCGGAGTAAATTCTAACATCGATCTTTATCTACGCTTCCAACTTAAGCCGCCACACCACTGGCGATCGCAATGCTCGAGTCTCCAGTCTCTCGAGCTTTGGAAGCCTTTGCTTTAGACATAAGATCCACACGAGCGCATCAGTAAAACTTAGTTGCTATTTTTTTGTATACAACATAAAAATAATTGTGCTCTAAAAAATATAAATAATGTGCACCAAAATATTATTGTGTTCTATAAAATTCAAAAATGTGCTCCAATAAATTCAAAAATGTATAAATTCCAAACAAAATAATAGTGCTCCTAAAAATTAAAAAAAAATCTTAAATTTTCACCAATAATTAACGACCTCCTTTAAATTCGAAAACGTGCACCTGCAAAAAATTAACTTACACTGAAAACAAAAGTTGGTGCTCCTAAAATAGAATAGAATAATAAAAAGCGAATCTTTAAAAGAGCTTGCTGGCTGGTTGTTACAAATACCATCCTTAAATAGAAGGACACAAAACTTTATATGTATTTGACAAAGCATTGCAGAAATTACGAAAATTACGCTTGGCGCAATTGTACAATCTTTTCTTTGGTGCACGTTTTAGAATTTATAGGTGGTCATTTTTGATTTTTTTGGAGCATATTTTTGAATTTTTAGGAGCACAATATTTTTTTTCGGTAAACATTTTTGATTTTTTTAATTTTCATAATTTACATATTTTTTTTAAAAAATGTAAATTGACTGCAAAACACAACACGGGACTAGCCGATGATATGGAAAATTCTCAAAACGAAAAAAAACCGCGCCAGTTTTTATATATATATATAGTATATACCAAAAAAACCACACCACACTAACTCACATACAATCAGATCTGACGCCTAGTTCCTGCTTTCTACAGAATATCCTAATCATAAAATCCCAAAAAATTATACCCCACATCTGCCCTCTCAATGCTAAGGAAGAAAAGGTCAAAAGGGTAATTTTCATATTTTTTTAAACAAATGTGGGGAAGATTTAATGTACTTTGTGGTGAAAAAAATCTCCTATAATTTAATTTCGTGTTTAGAGTACCAAAGGAAACCATTACAATTTCGATTAACCGCTTTCAGAAATTTTCAAAAAAGGCCCCTGTCGATCCTGTTAAAACTATAAATTTGGCTTGGACATAATATTCCTGGCACGGTGTGCCCGAAACATCCTTTGAGAGTTCGTATGAACCAACATACATACTTTTTTTCATCCGTCTCAAGGTCAACAATCTAAAACACATTTCGTTGATATCGAGTTTAGATGTAGGTTATAAATCCCAACTAATAACTTGGCTCCGACATCATTAAACGCGATCTTTTGCATTCCAGACTAAGAAAAACAGAACGAACTTTGGGAGAACATGTAATCAGCGTTTAAAAGATACCCGAAAGGGAAACAAATACAGAATCAACGTAAATAATTTTAACGCATTCTCTAAATTAAACCATTATTTCTGCACAAAACCTGCGTGAGGACGTAAATATACCCAGGGACGTTACTAATCCACCCTTGAACCCTTAAAAAATGACTAATTTTCAATACATTTCACCCCTTTTATTAATTCGCACGAATAATATTCTCTTTATAATTGGGTTTAAAAAGATTGTTCACAAGAACAAGTAATCCATAATAACAATGAAATTAATTCAATTAATTTCTATTCATAAACTAATGGCCTATAATAATTCATACTGTTCGCACAAAGCGTATTCCAATAAATTACAATCGGACACTTTCCATGGCCGTTCGTGATTAGAGTACCCAAGTAAAACATCACAATTCCAGTAGGCAAAATATACTGTAATACAATGTGATTATATATTTGACACGCACAGGTAACGCGCGTCTTCCTTTGCACTAATACAAATATGCAAATCAGCTGTTATTGCAAACAAGCATTTTTTTTCACAGCAATGCGACGTGCTTGCTTTCAGAATATTTATGTATTATACTTATAAAAATATAAATATACAGAAAATATTATTGTTTAGCATAAAAATATTGCATCAATATTGGAAACAATACGTTTTATGTATACATATATATATAGTATGTTATTGCATTTTATATTATAAAAAAGTAATGTAATGAAATTTTAAAAACCTAATCACAGCCGTTGCATTGTTTTGTAATCACATAAGTTACGTACACTTATTATTATTGTGGGTTTTTGTTGTTTATGTGCAATTCTGCGGTGGTGCCTGTGCCAAGAATAAATCACAGCAATAATAAGTGGATCCAATATATCCCAGAGTTTACGTTGATAGTGCGTATAACAATTATCATTGTTAGACTTTTGTTGCGATGACTATATAAAGTGATAATTGGCGTGAAAATAACGTTTAAACGATTTCCCACTATTGTAAAAAACCGTTATGTACATTTACAATATTATTGAGATTAATGAATTTACTAACTAATTGTGGTTTTTTAAATTAAATATATAAAATATAATTGGAAATTTCAAGTACGAACGATGAATTAAAATTTACCGGACCGTGAATGCCTTTTCTTCCTTGTCTGTTTAAAAAAACATGTTAACCTTATTTTCTAAGATATATTTAATATGTGATTATATATATAGTATTAGATGAATGGTTTAATAATGTATAATTAATTAAATGGTTTTCATTTCGGTATGTTAAGGGCAAAAAATCAACACTTTCCTAAATTTTATGATAATAATCTAAGTCAATGTTATGTAAATGCCAAAAAAGATATTTGGGCAGCAAAAAAAATAAAAAAATGGGTGTTTGTGTTTTTTGTTTTAGTAATATATATTATTATTGGTGATCATTATTACTTAAAAATACACCCATAATTAAATAAAATAGTACGATTTTTTATTTTTAGAGCTAAATTGAGAACCATAATCTAAAAGGTTCATAACGGAAAATTTTCTGTGCATTCTTATTTTTTTTCGAATTCATAAATAAATTTTACTATACAAAACTTAAACTAGATAGATTAGTCGTTTATTTTTGAACTGCGTTTAAATCGATTCAGAATAGTTTTTATAATTTTGTTATTATATTCGAATATAGCCGGATCTAATTTATAAAAAATATTCAACATCATGTAATACATTATATAATAACTAAATTAGAATAATATAAATAGGCGACTTTTCAATATTAATATAATAAAGTATGAATTAAAAAAAATATCAAAAAATTATTAATAGTTATGTGGTACAAACACCTTTCGTACATAATTATTAATTTCTGAATACCTTTTTTACAATTTTAGGGAATGATAAAACTGAAAAACTAGATTTTTTTTTTAAATATTTAAAAAATTATTTAATTTTTTATTTTAAATAAATGTTTATTGTAAACATAAAAACTTTTAGATTATTTTAAATTTTACTATAAAGTTATCAAATTCAAATTTTTTATTTAAACAATTGAAGATTTTTTTATTAAATAAATTATTATTTGGATTCTTGAGTCAACAACGAAATTGTCAAATATATTATATATATTATTGAATCAAATACAAAATCAATTATTTTTATTGTTTATTAAAAAACGAAATTTTTCAACTAATAACTTAAATTATTACATCAATTAGATAACTGATACTATTTAAATTAATTATTAGTAATCATGAATTATTTATTTAACAAATTTTTTTGTCAAACTAACCAACGACCTTTTGATTTAATTGTATATATGATTGAAATAATTATTCGCGGATTATTCACATAAAACAATTTACATACAAAAAAAAATAAAATAATAATAAAAAAAAAATAATTATAAATCACTCTATTGAGGTTAATAATCAAGTTTAAACATTTTGAAAAGATTGTATTAAAAATGTAAAAATTAGGATCAGGGATGGGATCGTCTAAGGTTGTGAGTCTGATTCTGAGAATTTTTTTGACAATAACTCCGCGACTTTTCACGAAATGCGAAAAGCGTGTAAATCATATAAATATTGAACTGTATTAAATTTTTTGTTGTCATCAATTATGTTGCGGGTTTTAATTCTTGAGGAATCGGGAGATCCGTTTAAAATTAAAATATCATCCGTTCGAACTAGTTATTTTGTTTAGTTTTTTTTTTATAGAAGGTTAGGACTAATAATAACCTATAATTATACATTAAAAAAATATGAATTGGAGAAAAAAAAGTGTTGCGGTATTTTTAGGTTATTTTCAAACACAATACTATTTTCCAAACACAATACTGTCAAGAAATGAATTGAAGTACGTGAAAACACCTTCCAAACAAGTTATAGTGTGATCCGATGTCATTAGTATTACCCAAGAAATGCGCTTCCAACAATTTATCTGGACTAAGTTTTGAATATAACATCAGTCAAATTATTGGCTACGGCAAAATGTGCTTGTTTTTGCGCGTTTTCCATAACTTTTTCGAGCATCTCAGGCGATATAGCAATGATTTCGGCACGAATATTGGCCTTGAGCTCGTCAATGGTCTGAGGATTGTTGGAGAACACTTTGTTTTTAAAAAATCCTCACAAAAAGAAGTCATGTGAGTCAAATCTGGAGATCTCGGTGGCCAGTCAATATTGCCGTTTTTTGACAAAACAGACATTTCTGGTTATGCAATGGTTTTTTGGGGATCATGTGTGGCTTCTGCGTCCCCCAACTGCGGAAATGTTACCTGTTAACGACGAAATGGGAACGGTCAACACAATTTTCTTCCAAAAATCGGGTTTAGTGTAAACTGTTCTCGCGAACAACAAACAAGCTGAGGAAAGTCGTGCTAAACAGGTTCCTCGTCTACGCAATTTCAATACAATTTCGATGTGGGAATTAGTAAGTAAATAACAAATAACACCGCATTCAATCCAATGTACACAACTAAAACTGTGAAGTTCGGCTGCGGAAATATCATGGTGTGGGCGCTATTTCCTGGCATAGCGTTGGTCCAACCGTGCAGATTCAAGGTCGAATGGATACATTTGTGCACCAAAACATTTTGACGGATCATATGGACCCATATGTCTGTGATGATATCGTCCACATTTATGCATGATAATGATCCTAAGCACACTTCGCGAATAGGTATAAATGTACTCTAAACCAAACATAAAAAACTGTGTACTACTATTACTTTAAATGTACTCTTAAAGAACATTGAGTTTCGTAGTAAGTAAGCTCCCTTGGGTTGCTAGGGTAGTACAGCAATTACATCGGATTCTATGACGGCCACATTTTTAAAGATTCCGCATACTTTGTTAGAAGTAGCGAAGGTCAATTAATTAAATTGTTTATATATTATTAATTAAATATTTATTAACAATACGTAATATCAAAATTAATTACTTAATTAATTACAGTTGAATCGGAGATATAGAAACATTAACAACTATTCAACAAATTCATACGTTCTTCTATGTGAAAATCTCAAGACCTAAAAAAATCTTCAAATGTGCATATTTCGTGAATATTCTCCTATATTTATATAGCTGTCGGCTGAATCCGATTTTTCATAGTAAATAAAGACTGTACTTTAGGAGAGCGGAAATAGGATTTAAAAAAGTCACCTCCGCTTTTAGGGGATCGCATTTCGGCCAGAAAACACAAAAAATATTTGGGGGAAATAAACCCTTAAAATGTGTTAGCTTAATGTTTTATCAAAACGTTGTTAAAATAACAACGGGCTCAATTTAAAGTTGAGCCTAAATAATTTATATCTTATTGAATATAAAAAAAACAACAACAAACAACAACTTGTTATACCTGTTTTTTTGCAATTTTATCCCCCCACAGATTCTAAAGGTATCAAAATTTTATAAATCAAATCCATGGATTTAGAGGCTTGTTTTTTTTTAAATGAATATCTATATTTAAAATAGTGAAGAATTAAATAATATACATTTTATGTTTTTCTTACTTCATCGATACTTTTTATAATTTAAAAAATGGCGGTAAATATATTTTATGTATTTTAATTATACAGTAAAATATGGAATAAAAATATATGTGGATTCGGATAATACTAAAAGTCCATATTTTATCATTGCCTCTTGAGCAAGCGACTAATGCCAGCTGACACAGAGCTTTACCTCTATCTCCTGCAGTGTCACTTGAACATTCTCTAGTGTATGATAATTTAATTTAATACAACTGTAATTCTTCTAATTAACTCATAGTCAACTTGTTATTCTTATTTTAACTAGCTCTATGTTCTGGATATTGGAAAAAAGTTCTCGGTGTATTTGCAGTAAACTTTTTTTCGTACGTGTTTTATTATTTTTTAAATTGCTTTTAATTTTGCATTTAAAAAATAGGTAGGCGATTTTTTTGCTATGCATTGCACAGTAAAGAGACCATAGATGATGCTCTTTTTTTAAATGTTGTGTACTGTACTACTTTTCCAACATTGTTAAATGAAATTTATGGTCAATAATAACAAGTGAAATTGATGACAGCATTACTGTAAAATTGTTACTTTTTTCGTTTTTGTATACTTAATTTTGTCAATAATTGTTTTAACGGTCAATTGTGAAGTACACAGTGCGATCAATCTTTCGTTAGACTTTTGTAATAAAAATTCGAATGTCTTGATATTTTTCAAATATTGTATATGTTTATTCAAAGAAGTTCCTTTCCGAGGCGATGCAACGTTGAAAGTAATTTAAAAGTGATTGGAATGAGTTTTCAATGTCAATCACCGAGCCGTCAGAGATCGCGTCACGACCGCTTTTATGTGTGTCCACATCTTCAAAATAGCATCCTTTTAGATGCAATTTTAGTTTCGGGAATAGGAGAAAAAGTCGCACGGAGCCAAATCAGGTGAATACGGTGGGAGGCTAATCGCAGACACGAATGGCGTTGTTGGTGCATTTCGATTTTCTGAAATGAATACACGTACTATTTAGATTGGTCGAGAAGGTCCGAGACGTTCGTCTTCTTCAATATATTCCCGTCTGTCTTGAAATCGTTTGTGCCCCAGAAAATCAGTTGCTCTTGAACAACAATCACTCCCATAAACATGATTCATCTTTTCATACGATTGCACGGTAGATAATTACAGCTCTTTGTTACATGATGTTTTTACGGCGGCGAGATTATTTATGTATTACGAGAATAGTTATAACTTTGACATTTTGCAAAAAAAAATAATCAGTTTCCTAAAGTTGGTAGAGAAAGGCTAGACATTTAACGATTATAAATATGTGAATATGGCTACGAGAAGCAAAGTTATGGTTCGAGTTTTATGTATGTGTATGTGATAAATAATATAATTTAATTTACAAATTTAATATGATTTTATAAAATAATAATAAAAGACAACCTCCCGAGTTAACTTTTGATTCCATGTTGACTTTTAATTATAATTCATTAATTTTTTAATTGAAATTGAAATTTATGGCAATTGCGTTTATTTATCGACAAAAAAAAAGATAAATCGAATCTTAAAAATATCGATTTGTTGATAGCATAGTGCTAGCGTTAGGTATAAAAAAATATTTAAGTTTAATATATATTTTATTCGTAAATACTACTTTACACTTTCATAATATAGTTCTATAGTTTCTAAATATAGTTCTCTTAATTTTCTGAGCTTTACCCATTTCTTTAATTCTTCATTTACGTCCAGCCCAAAATATGTAAATCAATAGTTTTTGAACAGTGAATTTCATTAACAATGGATTGAAATAGGACATGTGTAATGAACGCTTTTCATGTGACTTTTGTCCATAACATATTTTGTCAGATTTTGTATTATTTCCTGAACTTCTATATAATTCCACTAGTATTAGCTTTATTACACATAAATAATACAATGAATAAGCATTTAAGAGCTACACTTAATTATTGGCTAGTAAAGCAAATAGAAAACATAATTTATTTGCACTCTCCTTAACATCATATAACTTGATACGACGCAATCGATCAATAATCAAATATACACACATTTTATTGCGTCCATTTACTTCCGCTAATTGCGTACTAATGCACTTTTCTATCACTGCATAAATATTGAGCTTAATTAATTAAAACATACACTTATGAAAAACATTGCATATATTAAGTATTATATAAGATGTATTTTTACGATTTATAGTATGTACACATTACATTTTGCACTTTGGTCATTTGTTCAGGATCTGTTGCAAATCGAAGACATGAATTAGGGACCGCTGCTGGCTACGGCAAAACACTGTGCACACAAATAAATACAGTTAAAGGTCACAATTTACAAAAACCGTCTCGGAGCACACTAAATTAACTTTATATCAATATACAAACACAGCCATTAAAAGCACTGATCAAGTCTGATATGGTAAGCAAAGGAACCGACCCAGGTGCCTACAGCAATGAACTAACCGCGAACGCTCGCCAACACTTGGGACACACATACACGGTATTAAAAGCACAGCAGAACCGGATGGTGTCGATGACTGAACTCAATCCAGCATAAGCATAAGAGACCAACAAAAAAAAAAACAACAACGGCATTTACGATCGTCCAGCTTACATACGCACCCAACAGAACGGGTCACACAATCACACACACACAGACACTGTTAACAACACAAAAAAAACGACATAATCGCCATCGTACATAAATATTAAAACGAACATATATACAAACATATTATACAAATGAAGCAACTGTGTACGTCGATGTCGAAGATGCGAAATTCTTGTTTATTCGATGGATTAATATGTGTGGTTATAAGAAATGGAGTAGACGCAGAGTCACGATCGCACGAATTGAACTCGATCGCTATTTTGGAATTTAAATAGCCCGCGGCCAGTTATTTGCTAAAGTGTTTGGCACACACACACATTGAAATCTGCCGATTTTGGTGCATAATGTAGTTCTATAGATATATAGATTCATTTAAATTAATGTATACAATAAAGTGGTGATCTTATAAGTACCGTTATGTAGATGTTTTTAAAAGGTGCACAGTATATATATGGTAATAAATCAACTTATAGGTATGACGGTCAATCAAACTTTTTTTGATTGTTCTAGCTTTTTGTTTTTTGGTATTAGTTCTGAAGATTCGCTAAAGAGGTTTTAAGATAATTTTTATTATTTTGTTAAAAAAACATATATCTTCTAAACTATACCGACAACCATGTAATCTATTAGGCGATAGCTCACTAGATGCATTTAGAAAATTGGTTAGTGAAGAATCGTTCAAGACGCGAAAAAAAATGTATTACTTAGCTTTTTAAGTAGAATGAACGTGGTCGTGAAGGAGTCTTTGAAATTCTCGTCAAGAGATATTTAAAAGATAGTAAGACAATATTTATAAGAATACTTCAGATTAACGCGATATTTGTTTTGTAAAATACTTGAAAAAGTTAAGGAGGATTTGGTGAATAAACTCTACTAAATTTGCTCCTATATCGCCCGAAAAATATTGTGTCGAGACAACTCTACTTTGTTAAATTAATCATGCCGGTTTCACAAGTTCTGGCAGGACTGAAGCTTTTTGAGTGATGCATAGTAAAGGTAGCTGTCACTACATTTTTCCTCTTAGATAGAATCACTCTTGGTTATCATCCATCTCATCCGTTTCGTCATCTATGATGAAAGTTGAGGTCATTAAACAATGAATCCCGCCCATCTGCAGCTGATCCTGTAGAGGCTATCGGGAAACTGCGATATCACACTTGGATCAATATTTTGTAACAAAGACTGAACAACAGATTAAATGAGGAGTAAAATCATCAATACTCTTCAGACATTGGCAGATCCAGAATTTTATTAAGGGGGGGGGGGATTAATTTTAGTAACCTATATTGAAAAGGGTTGCATACGAATATGAGCAAATCGTTGTTATCTAGACACCTATGAAATTCCGAATCGTTTTCTTTGAAACAAGCATTCAACTTCATAAGTTTTTCTGTCAAAGCAGGATTAAGACATATATGTACATTGAGACTAAGATCGTATCAAGCAACAACGTGAACAGTTTATTTTCCAAAAAAGTTCTTTTTTACCGTTAAGAAATAGTTTATTGAAAATCGGTAATAACTTTATAAACTGCGATAAATTCTGCTTTTCAACTTAGTATATTGTTTAAATAAACAAAGAAATTGGTTGTAATCCCGTTTGAAGATTGATTTCTGAAAAAATATTCAAGATTTAGACATTTTAGAATAACTTCAAAGTGTCGATTCTGTTTCAAAAATTTTGAGAGAAGAATTCACATTTATTATTTACTGGACCAATAATGGCTTAAATTACTTAAACAACTTCCACCCCTCCTCCATCATTGCGCGGTAAAAAAACAGTAGTTTCGCCAGATATTTTATTTAAATTAACCGTACAAATTTAAAAAAAACATATTTCGCACACTGCCTTTAAGTCCCACATGGGATTACAGAATGGATGGACCTATGAAATCCCGTGCTCAAAATCCCGTTTTTTATAATACCGTGGACCAAAATCCCGTTTAATAAAAACAAACAAAAGATTTACTTATATAATAAAAAAGTTTTTTTTATTTTTTTTAACTTAAGAATGGAACCATGATTAATGTGTAAAAATTATTTCTTTTTAAACGAATATTTTCACGTATGAATCGCGCATGCGCTTTTTTTATTATATTTATCAACAGAAAGTTTATGTACTGATTGTTTTCAATACAATACATCCAATACAATCACAAAAAAGTGTCAATAGGTGAGCTTTTTTTGGAAAAATAAATTAAAAAAATCGTGTGAGCTGATTTTAATTTCTTTATTCATATTTTCTAAAGCCAGTACATTTATTGATCTTCTGTCATTGTAGATCTCAAGATATGTACTGTTTTGGTACTCACTACATTTAAAAAGGACATGAATACATCGCATACGTTACCCCGTAATACGAAATTCGTATTACACGACTATTGCTAGAGAAAAAATATATAAAAAAATAATGATGCATAACTTAAATTTGCGATTAAATAAACAAAAAAATAATGATGAGTAACTTAAGTTTTGCGATTAAATAAAAAAAGTACTGTTTAGGGGTGGTAACGTAAAAAAAAAGTTGTAGCCAATATTGAAGGAAATGAGCTTCGGAGTACGAATCTATTCTATCTGCCATTCCCAATTTTTATGAAAGTCTTCATAAATGGGTATTAATGGGATTTATTGTTTTTAATTTTATTATTAATTTATTGATTGTTTTTTTTTTTTGTATTGTTCAATGGAAAAAATTATTTTTTCGGACAATTGTTATTCAGGCAAATGTTATCCCGCCAATGATTAGATTAGATTTGTGTGTATGGAGTTCTAAGTAAGAACGGACCCATTGTGCTCCTCCGATCCATTTCTAGATCTAAGCCGTAATGAACAAACCATTTCGAACTTTTTATAAAGTCCGAAATGTTTTTAAGTTTGAGTGCACCCTAACGTAGATATTCTTATCCTTGAGGGGTATGGGCATTCACATATAAAATGTTCCGTGGTAGCAGATTCATCCCACATGCACGTTTGTACATGTTTGGTTGTTTGTCTGACTTTTGTTCGAAGTATAGTATTGTCCAATTACCAAAAATGTTTGAATCACTAAGTTCAACGTTATTATTGATAGAGAGCTCTTGGAGTTGATCAATACATTCCTGGACCGCTTTAGACGATATGATGATAATGCCTTTAAAGCGGCCTGGCTATTATACTAGTTGAAATTGCGATAATTTCTGCCTGGAATACTATAATAATTTCCAAAAGGAATTGCTATGCGTTTTTCTGTCTGTAAGCAAAATACACTCGCTCAAGCTCTAGAATCCATTTTGGTGTATATTATCCATCGATGTATATTATTTCATTTATATCATTTTCACTTGGCAGTGAAGTCTCGTCCAGATAGAAATAGCTCTTCTCCAAGAGCCGTGGCAGTGGAACATTTTCCGCTCCCACCCAAAACAAGGTTAGAACGTGCTTGGTTGCCAAAGATAACCAAAACGCATTCTTTTTATCTAATCTTAGCTGTTGTGACATTTCAGCAATAAGCAATAAAAAAAATATCACAGTTCATCAATGGAGGAAGACAACAAATAGTGATAGCATCCATGCTATCCTATTCCATACGACTCCCTACTGCCACCACCATCCGAGGAACTAGGAGTCTTGGTCACATATTGTGAGCAGTCCAACTTGCAACTTCTTGTATCATGTATCTTGAGTTAAGGAACTTTTAAAATATTTATCAACAACCAACCTAGTGGTTCTAAACGTACGGAGCGAACCTACTTTCGTAACAAAAGTAAGGAAAGAGTCATTGACCTCATCCTAGCTATAAGCCGACATGCCAATTCTATCACAGATTGGCGTGTTTTGGAGGAAATGTCGATGTCTGATCACAGAATCATTGAATTCAACTTAAAATCAGAAATCATTATCAAATTACCTGATCATAGAAACCCGAGGAAATGTGAGTGGGATCTCTATCGGGATACAGTTGATAATTATAATCTTCCTAGGAACATTTCACTCTCTGTCGATGATCTAGAAAGATTAGCCAGTGAGTTTTCAAATGTTCCTACAGAATACTTTAATATAGACTGTCCAATCAGAAAAAAATGCTCTGAACATAAACCGCCATGGTGGAATAATAGATTACACCTACTTAGGTTGTCTCTCAGACGTCTAGAAAACAAAGTTAAATCATGCCGTGAGCGTTTCTATGATGAAATGCTTCAGGCAAAAAGACTTTATAAATGGAGCTAGGAATCGCTCAAAGAAACTCTTGGAACACCTTTTGTGGAGAAGTAGAGACGCTCTCCGCAACCTCTAGGATCACAAAAGCGTTCTCAATATTTAGAGATGCCCAGTTGGGTACTGATACTCTGAAAATTCTGATGAGCAACAACTTTAATGATCAGACTCACACCAATACTGATGTAAATAATAATCCAAATTGGAGCTTGGCCTCCACCATACTCACTATAGATAGAATAAAGTAGGCCCTGTCCTCTTTTAAACCATACAAGGCGCCAGACCGGATGGTATCTATCCAATGTTGCTTCAAAAACTCAGTGAAAATAATATGGACTTAATCTCTAAGAACTTCAGATCCATTCACTTCAAACAAAAAACTCTATCAGCATTTTTCGACATAGAGGGAGCTTTCAATTAATATTATATATTTATATATATATGTTATTTGAATATTATATATTTGTATCTCTAAAATTTCGATTCGTCTGGCGCGAGGGCAAATGTGCATATTTTTGAGATATCTCTATGTATCGAGATCTATCTTGCTGTTTATATTCGGTATCGTGAATAATCATCACCAAACAATAACACCTCCATGTTTCAATGTAGGAACAATACGTAATTTGTATTTTTCTTACAATTCGCCAAATAGAATATCCTTCTTTGCGAAGAACTATAACTTCCACACGTTTTTCAGTCGATACTTTCGCAATCATACCCATTCTAAATAAAATATTTGACAAAATAACTTACTGCTCCTATCTTATTTTAAAAGGTCAGTTCATAAAAAATTAGTAGTTTATTACCCGAAATGAAATGAAATGACTATTTTTTTAAAATAAATTAAAAATATTATGAGGTACACTCACCTTTAATAATATGATATAAATTATTACATTCTGCATTCTCTCACTCTCATTGGATCCTGTAATCCCTTGTGGGACATAGGGCCAGTGTGCGATGCCGCACACCGGATTCATTGAC
>JANSTU010013456.1:0-14965 GCA_027564075.1 Bolitophila hybrida | reverse complement strand
CCATGGAAGGAAACTATGTTGAATAATAAAAATGAATTTTGACAAAAAAATGTGTTTTTCATTGAAACGATACGAACATTTCAGCCGACCTGTTACACCAGCAAATGGCGAAATTAAAGTACCATTCGAGTTTCTTTAAAAGTTCATTTAACTTATCTTTAGCGGTTAAATATACTATAAGTAAAGTAACTCTACAATGTATTAGAAGTTCATTTAACTGAACATTTGTACCCGAGAGCTACTTTAAGTGTACTCTAAAACAACCATGAAAAATTACATACCTTCTATTATCCGGAAACAGATTTGCAGTCCCGGGTAGAATAATATATTTTGCTACTTTCCATTATTCGTAATCCACAATCACGACCAATAACAAACAAACAAACAGAACCTCGACCTATATAATATCTTTATCTCTATTCATAAAAATGTGTTCTAAGTTCATACACCACTAAACAATAACTCAACTTTGATCCAAAACTTACACTTTTACACTATACAAATAATATATAATAGCCAAATCACAATTATATACTCAGACATGCGCGCTCATCAAACACTGCGAAGTGTAGTTCCCATCATAGTCAACAAATTATACAATATATAAATATCCATCCATTCATTATCATTTCCGCAAACACACGCACACAAATATACAAATATATTTAAATATAAAATAATTGATATTATAGTACAAACGTCTTATCGAATCGGATAATCTCAGAGTTACCGCTGTTTCCATATAATATATATCGAGTAATTTGTGTGGGCATAATGTAATCATATCTGTGGCGATCATTTTATATAATATATATATATATATATATATATCGTATGTATGTATGTATGTATATATATATATATATATATACATACGATTCATTATTATAAATATACCAAATTGTACAGGTGTATTAAATATTATTTGTATTGTCATACAGGTAGGTATTATTGGACTAGCTTAGATTTGATCGGCATACAGTATGACTTTAAACACTGAGTTTAGTAAGCCTTAGTCAGTGTCGCGACACAGATGTGAATTTCATCTAATCCACATACAGCGGTCATAAACACAAATCAAAGATTAGAAATCTTATAAAATGGTGAATTGGAGTATTGTCGGAGTAGTAGCCGGCATCTTGACCACCGTTTTTGGGATTGTCCTTGGATGGTATCTGATACCTCCGGTCGTGTATAAGAAAATTGATGAGGTATGTTTCTATAAAAAAAAGTTGACAAAAAAGGAACACACGTAAATAATTAATCTAATCTAGCGTCACATTATGTTTAAACTCGATTTACTCGATAAAAATAATTCTAATATATTTTACACCGGAAATAACGCGTGACACATACATAGCTAGAAGATTTAAATTGTATACTATACACGTTTTACTATTTATATCACTTGTTCGATCTAGATATTAATTTTTTTTTATTATTTTTTAATTAATTACAAATTCATATTAATGCTTTGAAGCACGCATTCATTAATTATTTATTAAATATTTTAAAAACAGAGTGTAACAATTATCGAAGGAACCGATCAGTACGAGCGCTGGCTAAACGTACCGCAGCCACTGGATTTCAAGGTTTATCTTTTCAATGTTACCAATGCCATGGATGTGCAGCGTGGTGCATTACCGACAGTTGTTGAGATTGGTCCATACATTTACAAGTAATTCAATATTTAATAAGAAGAAAAACTAAACAATATTTTCATTTCAAATGCCAGGCAGTATCGCAAGAAAACCGTACGCTTTATATCCGATGATAAGAAAACCATAACGTACACTCAACAACAGAAGTATCACTTCGATGCGAAGGCATCGTTTCCTTTCACCGAGGACGATAATATTGTTGTACTGAATATGCACCTGAACGTTAGTATTCAATGCATTGTTTTTCGCACTTTAATCATTATCTGGAATTCGTTTGCGTGCACCTTTTTGGATTACTATATATATTTTATTTCAATTTTGTCATGAATTAGTCGTTCTTGCAAATCATTGAGCAAAGCTTCAAGAAAACGGTACGAAATCTAAGAACTCGTCTGAACGATACACTAGAACGGACACCAGTGATACGTGTTTTAAAGCATGTACTAAACCAATCTGGATCAAATAGACAAGTATAAATCTTAAAGTGTTGTGTGTATGTGTGTGTGTTTTGTCAACTGTCACAGAAGTGTGGCTTACTTCACGCTAGTAGAGTGTATATTATAAATGAAGTTAGGCTCCATTGACGCGGCAAGTGGTGACATCTATTGCGGCATAAGAAGTATTCATAACTATGCACTGCAGATCGCATGTAAACTACATCGTGCGGCATTTGAACTGTTACCAATTTCAAGTCAGTGTTTTTTTCTAAACTAAATATAACAATTTGATTTTTATTTTATTGTTGAGACAATTTTTTTTCGGTATTTCCTCTAATTATGATGAAATTCAAACGCAAAAGTGTAATTAATCTTCATTAAAACAGTGTTTAAAAAAATCGTAGGAATTATAGCGCTTAGCCACGTAGGTGACACATTTCCAAACATCGTCTTCTCCGACGAGTAAATGTTGACGATTTAGCAAGTCTTAAACAAAGGTATCGCTCGTGTTTGAGTGTTCGATTCACAACAATATCGAAAAGCACACTTCTGTTATGTTAAAAAAATGCCCGATTCGACCATCCAGTAGTAATTAGAGCCCAAGAAAATACTTCGTCGACTTTAAAGTCTCTCTACCAAATGAAACTATGTTTAAAAAAGTTGAATAAAATCGGACATCCCTTAAGGGATATAGGGGCAAAAAATTCATTTTTTGTATTTGTTTATAAAGAGGGGGGGGGGTGAAAGGGTTTAAACAATTGAAGGTTTTTTTTTAAAGATTAGGTATTTCCGCACACATCCATACTGTTTAAGGGTTCGTGCAAATTATACTTTAGACGTGGTGGCAATTTAAATTTGGCAAACACCTTTTAAATACGGTTTAGGGAAAACAACCCTTGGGAATGGCGGGAATAGAGGGCCAAGGAATAGTAAGCTATGGTCAAGACCTTTTTAATCACGCTAAGAGAAAACAACCCTTAGAACGGCGGATAGAGGGCCAAGGAATAGTACCATATGGTCAACACCATTTAAGTCACGCTATGGGAAAACAACCCTGAGAACGGCGGATAGAGGGCCAAGATATATTACCCTCTATTCTACTCTATCTGGTTACATATAAAATCGGTAATCATTGCAATCTTTGTACACATAACTCCGCCCACAAACGTCCGATTTCCTTTTTCCTTTTTCAAAGTTGATTTTTAATGAAATGATCAGCTGGGATTGAAGCCCTGCTGCGCACATGATTAATTGGACTTTGCACCATTTCACAGAAGATAAAAGACAGAAACCAAGTGAACATAGAATGGCTGAAAAACAAAGTTTCGTACTTTATTCAATGGCTTGCAAATTCATCTGACGCAAATCCGATGGACTTCTGCATTTGGAATATATTGGAGGTACATTATCGGCTGAGAGAATTTTTCAAGAACCTTTCTTAAACTTTCCCAAATTCCTTTTATCATGTTGAGGTGGGTACGCGTCCTTGTTAGATTATTTAGTTTTCTCGGGTCCAGTCACAGCTGACCCTGAGACCCTTTTTGCGACGACAGGAATAATTTAGAACGCTGCCAAAAAGGATTTGAAAAGAGCGCTGATGATGAAATTCCATCAGGAGTCTTAACAAGATATGCAGGGCATAATCTGTCCAGTTTTACGTGGGTGCCTTCCATATGGTATACCCCTAGTCCCCCTTGACAGTACCGAAAGTACTAGCTACCAGTTGAGTTATCCGAAAAGGTAAAGTCCTCACTGGTTGGAGCGGGGGATCTATTCAATCTCTTTTAGCAGCTATGCACGCTGGCGCCCAAATAGTATTGTGAGGTAACTCACCGCCGAGTGGTGCTACTAATACTGCTCCACCCTTGTCGCGAAAGCGTTTCAGCCAATAGCCTCCTCAACACGAGCAGTAATTGTCAGTATAATTACTATTAGAATCATATTACTGTCCCGTCACTCGCGGATAACTTTTAAAACCGAGGATGCTAATGATTCGGGAGGATGCTGATGATCATGTTCTCGGGGTTTAGGTAAACGAAGTGTGAGCGAAACTCGCAACCTTTGTATCTGAATCTAAGTCTGGAGATTTGCTTCACGAATGGGTTCCTAGATTGTACTTTGGTCACAAAAACTGTCAGAAACTAAATAAAAAAAATAAAATAAAAAATGTTGTTTTTGCAAGTTTTAATTTGATAAAACAGTTCAATTGCCGCAGCGTATGAAGAAAAAAGACATGAATATATAGAATTTGAATCGTACGCGGCAACAAGATCAAAAGACACACTTTTATTAATTAAATAACTTGAACTTCTTTTCCTTTTAAAAACGCGTCAATAGAGCCTTAGCTTAATACTATCCTTTAAAATATAATTTTATCTATAGTAATATGCTTATTACACCATTTTGTGTTTATTTTATTTAGTTTAAAAACGAACGGAGATTAACTTTTTCCTAACTAACCGCAACCTCATAATTGAGTCGTTATTTTTGTATTTTCAGTCGGTGCTGCAGGTGGCCGACCAAAATATGACCGCACAAATTGGAATGATCAACAAAAATATGAACGCCATTTTTGGACATCAAAAAACCATGTTTCTGACAACAACACCGCGAGCCTACCTCTTCGATGGTGTGCCCTTCTGTCAGAATACCACGGGTTTGGCACAGTTCGTATGCGGAGTTCTGAAGGAGCGTGAAACCAAATCATTGCGTGTCATGCCGGACGGTAGCGTTCGGTTTTCTTTCTTTCATCATGTAGGCGGGTTTTATTAATATGTATATGTGTAAAAAATCGATATATTAATTAATAATTTAGAAAAATGCCACCGACGATGGCCTGTACCAGGTGCACACTGGATTGGGTGACAGTTCACGTATTACGGAAATCATCAAATGGGACGATAATACAGTTATGTCCACTTGGCCGAATCCGAATAACACCACTTCTACGTGTAACATGATAAACGGCACAGATGCTGCATCATTTCAACCACACATCAAACCCGAAGGTGCGATGTACATATTCAGCACGGACATTTGTCGGTAGAAAGAAGCATCTAACTAACCTAACCTAAAAAGTAAATTTTAACAAAAAAATAAATATTTTTCTTTAGTTCGGTGAAGCTCTTCTACAATAAAACCATATTATACAAGGGCATTCGGGGACTGCGCTTCGTGACCACGGACAATTTCTTGAATGAGATCGGTCCAGAATACCAGACAGACTGCTATTGCGTTGACAATCTGTCCGGTATACCAAGGAACGAGAATGGCTGTCTGCTACGCGGTGCATTGGATCTCTCCAGTTGTCAAGGTAATTGTTGAGTTTTTTTTTTAAATTAGCATTCATTTTATTCATAGCATTTCACATAAATCTTTCGAACCGACGAGACATTATCAAATTTATGCAAAAGCATAAAGTTACTCATCATCGCGTATTTGACTTTTTGGAAATGTTATAGTGCTGAAAATTCCCAAAATAACTTAAATCAACCGCGTGCGCTAACATCATTTGAAGGTTGCAATTTATTAATTCATAGGTAAACAAACGTCGAGCCACAAAATCTTATCATGAAATTTTCTATTAAATACTATTTGTTTGGGTGTATATGTATAAATGTTGTCTTGAAAAGGTCAAGATCGTGGTCATTTGTCAGTGGTTATAACATATATAATTGAATGATGAGCCTCACCAGCGTTGTCCATTCATGAACTATTGACTTATTGATTTTATTGATATTATTATGTTATTAAAATATAATTTATTAATTCATACTTCCAGAAGAATGCCTAATAATTGCACAATCATTTATACGTAATTGTTAGAATGACATTTTGAATCTTTATTATATCCACGGTTTCGATTCTTGTGTTTTTGAATTCTTTTATATTACATTTGATTCGAATCATTTTTGAATAAACTATAAATATTATTCATGTATTGTCATGAATATTATTCAACAACATATAAATTAAGATTCAAAATTGAACCTCTTGTTTTGTTTGCTCATTTGCCTCAAAAATTGTATCGAAAAACCGACTTAATCGATTAGCATTTAATAAATATGGAGAAAGAATATAACAAATTTAAATCAGAAACTCATAAAAATAATCAAATTAACAAAATCATCATAGAAACAGGAACTAATAATTAATGTTATTCAAAAAAAGAAGAATAAAGACCATGTGACATTTGAGCGATAAAACTAAACTCGAAAAAAACGTGGATGGTGTTAAATTATTTCTAAAAAAAATACTCTAGAAATAATAAAATATTTTTAAATATGGCGTGGCCGGTGACGTTTTACGGGTTAAAAACTTTATTTAGTGATTTATATAGGCATTTCGATTATATAGGTTTTATTTACACGAGAATTTTATTGTATCGGGTTATACCGGTTATGGAGACAACATCGATGCGTCTCGATTATTCGAGTTGCTTAGGTTCAAATGCATGTCTGAATTAACCGCGGTCAATGTTCAGAATAATTAAAAGGAGTCTGCTTTGAGATTTGTTGGAATGATAAGAAAGTTTTATGGTCTGTTAAATAGGATTAATTGTTTAGAGGTCAATGTCATGATAATGTTATGTTTTAATTGTGTATATTACTGGCTTATAAAGTATAAAGGTGGAAGCATGACTCGCAACTTTGCCCAGCCCACCAAACTGCATGATCTAGCCTCGCCGAAAAAGGCGATGAGAGTAAGGCAAGTATCTTAAACACCTTACCACAAAGGTACGCGCCGACTCTTTATTTGTAATGGAGCTCAGAAACCCTAAATAATGTTTTTTGTACGTCGTTCTTACTTGAAGATTTGTTACAAAAGAAAACTTTTCCTCTATCCTCCCTTTACGCTTTACCTTGTTGACATGCGCACACCAAAACTGTTTTTTTTTACCGGTAGTCATTTGACGTTTTGCCATTTCACCATGGGCCCGGTCGACAAAATACATAAACCTAATCTAATGCTGCGTTTACAATACGGAAGTAAAAAAAAAATGAGTTACACGAACAAATCGCCAGTGGCGCACGCTGTCCATTATTATGCACCAAGTTTTTAACGTTACAATCATCATCTACATCTCAAACATGTTTATTTAGCCAAGCTATCTATGTATGTATCAACAAAATTTAAACGGATCTGCCAGGTCATATTCAAATCATTGGTTGGACAGTATAGATTCGCCGAAATCCTCTTCTTCTCATTTATCAGAATTCCCTGTTCCAATTTGTTGAACTCATTAAAACTGATAATAATAACTAACACTTACTACGGGTGATGTTACACTCTCTGGTATGAACATAACAGACAAATGAAAGACAAATTCGCCAATATTTAACTATTAAGAAAATAGAATTTGATCAGTTGACTTACAATTGTATATAGAATAAAGGTTGTTATTAGTAAAGATTTTTGCTTATGGGAAATTACCATAAAACAGGGCTAAGATCTCTATAGTTAAATACACAGTTATTGAAAGTGTTTTTTTTAGCATTCGCAACAAGAATTCCAGTTTTTTTTAATTCAATACCAGTTTAATATATTATTATTTAAAATTTATGAGTTTTTTTTCATCAATATGGATAAAATCCGAAAAAGGAAACAAAAGTGTTCAAATTTAAATTAATTTAATTTGGTTTGTTTTTTTAAGTATTTTCTTAAGTCGTATGAATAACAAACAAATTAATAAAATGAATGAAACCAGTTACTTGGATATATTCGGAGTGTTTGTGTGTTGTCTTCTTTATATAGCGCTGCTGTAACTCAGATGGAGAAAGAATCTATTTATTATTATTGTAGCGGAGCTGAGCTTCCCAGCCTATATTAAATATCAAGATTTTTATGCCACCACCGTATTCTGAGTGAATCGAGGATTGAACTCGTGGCCTTTCGTACGATGAACAAAGGTTCTGCCATCTGATAATACCTTATTAGTTTTAGTTTCGTCACATAAGACGTTCTTACAAAAATGAATGGGACTTTTTTATATGGGTTCTGGGAAAGGTTTTTTTTTTAAATATCAATAAAGTTTTAAATTAAAACTACGCAATTACTGCCTATTTTAAGTAAATCTTGTCATTTATATGTCCACTTAAAATCAACAACAATCAGGAGAGAGAAAACTTGCATTTTTAAACAATTTAGTTTAAAACCCGAGTAGCAGTTTTCTCTCAGAGGTAACGCTAAGTGAAATATTCTTCTCGCCTAAAGCTCGCGATAGGCTAGCCAATCTTTCAAAACCGCCGTATTTATGATCAAAAGTGTGAATCCAAATTAGCTCTATACAATTTTCGTATACGAGCACGCAAATAATATCTTGCAAACATCTCGAATTTGCTTTATCTAGCGTGCTCATTGAGAGATTTTCTCTACAAGCCCGATTTTTTTTTTCGCACAGATGGCGCATTTTTAAAAAGCAGGCGTGCTCGCTGAGAGATATTCTCTACGAGCTCAAAGTTTTATTCGCAAAAGTAAAAAGGGGCTTCGTCGAGACAATTATCCTGCAAAAATAAAAATAATATATTTGCAATAAATAATTAAAAAGATTTAAGAACTTACCGATGGCTTCAACACAGAGTTGAAAAAACGTATTAAGTATCGGATACGCATAGGCGATATCGAATTTTTGACGAAGGGAACTAGTGGCAAATTTGGAGGTTATATGTAGCTTGTGCTGGCATTGGTGATGTCGACGCGTGGTGGTTTTTCTTATATACAAATAACTCTAGTAATCAAAAAACAAAAATAAAATTTAAATAATATATACGACTATACGCAAATACAACTTTTATTTAAAACTTACCAGTGATGACGTCGTTTCAGATTTAACATTTATAAAATGTATTCTCTTATGCGATATGAAAGTAAATGACTCGATACTGCTTTTTTTCTCAAATGGCATCGTCATTGTTATGCTGCTTGCAGAAAACACTTTTTTCTATCTCGCTTCATAAAATAGCAAAGCTGATTTCGTGCACACAGAGAATTTTACGATTGCACGATTTCTTCTTTCTGGTTGGCTACTGCTCAAAACATCCATATAGACTATAATGCCTAAAATTTTAGATTTTAGTTATTTTTGGATTTGTGGAATTTGTTTTAAAATGTCTTAAATTACAAAAACAGTGCGAAAAATATGGGACATGAAAACAATTTTTTTTATTCGTTTGAAAAGTGAAATCGCCATAAAAGTCGCATTTAAAGAAGAAACAAACCGTCCAAAAGTAGATTTGGGATGGGAAATGGTCTGATCTGATGATGGAAATGATCTGATCTCCATTGACAATAAATCTGAGGTAACAGAATTAATCAAAAATCTCATGGGGTTAACCGATTCTGCACCATTGAGTTAACATCTGTGTGAATACGTACCAAAAGGGTTTTCAACGCCCTAATGGATTGGTTGAACTCGCCCCATTGAATACCTCGACAAGAAGATAAAATTTAACACAGAGTGCGGAAACGTTAACATAAAAAGTATAAAAAAATAAATACGGATAAACGTTTTAATTTTCTATTGCTCATTTCTTAGCTCAAACTTTTTTAATTCGATAATTTGCCAATTTTTTAGCTGCATAACAATTATTTTATAATTCCAAGCGTTTGCAAACTTGCTTTGAAATTCTTAAACCTATAATGCATATGAATCAATTATTCTAACCGCATATACTTTTTTCTGATGTCAACAAACTGACGACATGCGAATATGAAATTTGCAAATATAAACATACACACAGTTAAACTGCCAAGCAAACTTATATACAAATTATATATTTGTTTTTTTTTATTTTGCGCCAATACAACTTAATAAAATTACGCTAATTCCGGAAATTGCTTTTGATTGATGTGAACCGCGCTTCTTGAGAGCTTATAATAGTGCTAAAACGTTTGTTATTATAATATGTGTCTACGCACAGTATATACGCAAACACGTCAACGATCTATGATGATACAAAAAAACAGCTTTTATAATTAGTATGCATAAATGTAAATTTCGGAATCAATTAACGCATCCTAATCACCGCCTTATACGCTTGACGATGGTTTACGATCAAACCAACAACTAAAAAGAAAACATCACCAACAAAGAAGCGTTAAAACTCTACTTATACTAATCAACGAATTGTATATATATAACTGTTTGTTTACATTAATATACAGGTAAATAAATATAAATATATATTGGTGAATAAAAATGCGTTTTTTATGTGATTAGCATAAGCTATTAATATCGCACGCGACGCAGCAACAGGTGCGCAAGATAGTGGGGGAATTATAGCGAACAAGAAGTGAAAAAAAAACATGTTATTATATAGATAGGGACAGGTATTGATGAGAAACGTTTAGTCTCCCGTCGGATTGGGAACGGTGAGCATCAAACCAATAATAATAAGTCTGCATATTTTTTTTTATATAAATATACGCGCACGGCAATGAAAACAAAAGTATTTCTCGTCGGAGTGGTGGTGTTGGCACTTGGCCTTATCGTTGGCCACTGCCAGGCTAAGACCTACGATAGGTGTGAGCTTGCGCGAATTTTACGAAATCGTTTTAGTCCATCGGATGTTCGGACGTGGGTGTGTATAGCCCAGCATCAGTCACAGTTTAATACGGCCGCCGTGGATTACGATGCCGAGGGTACGGGATACCATGGATTGTTTAAGATCAGTGATCAGTACTGGTGTTCTGCATCGGGTGCAGCCGGTAAGGCTTGTAACGCTGCTTGTTCAAAGTTTCGTGATGATGATGCCACGGATGACATTCAGTGTGTTCAACAGATCTACGAAGAGCATCAACGACTCTCGGGAAACGGTTTTAATGCGTGGGTAGTGTACAATTCATTCTGTCGTGGTCTGGCCACAGATTACGTACAAGATTGCTTTGAAAGTGTTCCACAAATCACGTCGGTTATACGCGAAAAAAATCCGAAACGAGTAACGAGCGTTTCGACCTACCGGAATAGGATCTATAACAAGTGCGAGCTGGCTCGAGAATTGCGATACACTCATAATCTGCCTGCTAATCAGATTGGAACTTGGGTTTGTATCGCTAAGCACGCATCGAATTTCAATACATCTGCGTTTGTTGGTTCTGTGCATGGTGAAGACGGAAGTGGTGACCACGGAATCTTTCAGATCAGTGACATTTACTGGTGCTCTCCACCGGGTCGAGGATGGGCTTGTGGTCTATCGTGTGCACGTCTCGAAGATGGTGATATCACGGACGATGTGGAGTGCTTGAAGAAAATATACGCCGAACATGAACGGTTGTCCGGTGATGGATTTAATGCGTGGTCAGTTTATCAGCCGTATTGTCGAGGAAGAGCGCACGAATATGTTGATGGATGCTTTGAGCAGGACGATCTGAACTCGATAATACCGATTGTACGAAAGGAGCTACTCATTACTACAGCTGTGTCGCCTGTAAAACGAAATAATAAAATCTACGAACGTTGTGAGCTCGCCAGAGAGCTGAGGCATAAACATAAGATACCCGAAGAGCAAATAGCAAACTGGGTGTGTATTGCTCATCATGAATCGCGCTATAATACTTCGGCTATCGGACACCTAAATACAGATGGCAGTGGTGATCATGGACTATTTCAAATCAGTGACATTTATTGGTGTTCTCCACCAGGACGTGGATGGGTATGCGGTCTATCATGTGCTAAACTCGAGGACTCTGATATCACGGATGATGTGGAATGTATGCGAAAGATTTTCGAGGAACACGAACGTATATCTGGAGATGGATTTAATGCATGGGCCGTTTACCAACCATACTGCCAGGGAAGGTCTTCAGAGTATACCAGGGGTTGTTTCGAGAAGTATCCAGAAACTACAACTGTAAGGAAAACAGAACAGAAGGCAAAGAATGTTGGTAGAGGCAAAGTTTTTCGACGCTGTGAACTGGCTTCGGAACTACGCTACAAGCATAATATTCCTCTGGAACAGCTGGCCAACTGGGTGTGCATTGCTAAACATGAATCAGGCTATAATACCTCTGCTGTGGGTCATCTAAATGTTGACGGCAGTGGAGATCATGGATTGTTTCAAATTAGTGATATCTACTGGTGCTCACCACCGGGAAAAGGTTGGGCATGCGGTCTATCGTGCTCGAGTCTCGAGGATTCTGATATCTCCGATGATGTCCAGTGTATGCGTAAGATTTTTGACGAACATCAACGATTGTCCGGCGATGGTTTCAATGCTTGGGCTGTATATAATCCGTACTGTAAGTCGAAATCAGATCATTATATTGATGGTTGTTTTGCGGATGATGAACAGGAGAATCTGGTGTCAACAACTTTCGAACATCGTCCGGCCATAACAGCTCCACCACCGAAATACAAACCAAAATCAGGAGTTGGTCATGGAAAAGTGTACAGTCGATGTGAACTGGCTCGAGAGCTTCGTGATAAGCACCGAATTCCAATAGAGCAGGTGGCAACCTGGGTGTGTATTGCTAAGCATGAGTCTAGTTTCAACACCTCAGCGGTGGGTCATTTAAATGTCGATGGAAGCGGTGATCATGGTTTGTTTCAGATAAGTGATATCTACTGGTGTTCTCCACCCGGAATGGGGTGGGTTTGTGGACTGTCTTGTGCTGATCTTGAGAATAACGATATCACGGATGACGTGGAGTGCATGCGGAAGATATTTCAGGAACATCAGGGAATATCAGGCGATGGATTCAATGCCTGGGCAGTGTACCAACCTTACTGCAAAGGAAAGTCATCCAAGTACGCAGATGGATGTTTTACCGATACAAATAATGCTTACATTCCAACTAGAAGGCCAACTACTGCGACCATTCGAAAAACTACAATTACGTATCCGACGACAAAGCATCCCTGGCATTGGACAACCTCAACTAAACCAACCACAACACAAACTTTTTATCCAACAACAGTTCGACCCTGGCAGTGGACCACTACGACTAGATCAAAGACAATTTCAACTATTCCAACAAAAGCTTACTCAGCTACTGTTCGACCTTGGCAGTGGTCCATCACAACGGCTAGACCAACGAAAACCATTTCAACAAAACCATCCACCATCCATCAGTTAACGACAACGCAACGAATTCCAAATGCATGGCATGCAAATACATTTTCCAGTAATAAAAATCAATTTAGCAGACAGAAAACAACCACCAAAAAACCAGCCACTCAGAGCATCTTTGACTTCTATCTAAATCAATCTAAAACAAAAAAGACCATTAACTCATCATGGCTATTTGATACTAATACTCCGTCTACAGTACGCAACCAGTGGCAATTTAGTACTCAACCAACAACAGTGAAGCCATCAAAAACAACCCAGAAAAGTACCAAGTCTTCGACGAAACAGCAAGTAATTTGGTGGACTAAAACCACCAAAGCATCTAGTTACGAAACTAGTGCCAAAAAAGGAGCACCAACAAATTCGGTGTACAGAACAAGCTCCACTGTAAAACCGACAACCAATGTTTTTGACAGATTTTTTTTCAAAAATCCCAACGTCCCCAGATACGTTCCAACCACCAGTACCCTCAAAACCACAACTGCAATACCATTTTATTTCAAGAGCGGCCTTCCAACGAAAAGCAATAAATTAGTAACTTCCGCAAAAACTGCATTTCCTGCTTCATCATCACAGAGGTCAAGCACAACAGATAAACTCAATCCGATAAGACGTTCGTAGCGACTCCTCCCACCGCAATCTCCAATCGTCGTCAGCATCAGGTCCGCGATAACTTGGACGATAGATCAACATCTCAATTGCAACCATTTAGCTTTAATTATCTTAAACAAAAAACAAACAACACGATTACCACGCTCACGTACAGCCGATCACCTTAATCATAGACAATGCATAGCCACGACCCCAAGATCAAAAACGTACCTATCGAGCGTGCGCATGGGCGCCTCTTTGATCTTCTTCGTACGTTTTGCGAAATGAAAGTGAGATTATTTATTGTGTGTGCGCTTTAGAACAACGTGCTCTGACAACATAATAATGCACTAAAACTCTCGTGGTCAGCAAAAAAACACACAGAGACAAACAAGTTATCGCAAGTGATTGACGCGAAAAACATTCAAATTCTACGTTCATTTACTAATTCCGCATTGGCAATATTATATATATATTATAACTATAGTTTAATCTTTAATTTAATCATGTGACGTTAGTTCGACGCACGATGACGTCTGAACAAGTTTTATTTTATTATTAATTCATGGTAAATAACCAGAAATATGATATAGAACTATATATATGTTAAATGTGTTTGTGTTATTACCGAAAATCTAGAATGAACCAAAGATTATTTAATTGTGTGCAACAAATATGCACATATATTTGTTTCTGTGGTTTTAGGTGCACCCGTTATTCTGACTCTGCCACACATGATGGGAGCTGCAGATGAATATCGAACTGTGCGCGGTATTCATGCTGATCCAGAGAAACATCAGATATATGTGGACATCGAGCCGGTAAGATAATAATATTTTTATTGAGGTTATGTTTTGGTAAATTTGCTAATTTTAATTTACATTTTAAATTTATTTGAGGTTAGGTTTTTGTTTTCGATAATATAAAGTGTGTCTTTTGTAGAAATTAAAATTTTAATAAGGTTAGGTTACACGTCTTGGGAAAATTGCAGTTTTAATTTTAAAAAATATGCTCAAATTAAACTTTAAATTTATATTTTCGAGGTTTTACCTAACTCAAATCTCTCATTGGATCCTGTAATCCCTTGTGGGACATAGGGCCAGTGTGCGATGCCGCACAGCGGATTCATTGACAATTACGGGTTCACACGAGTGGTCAGGTCATGCTAATGTGCTGTTTGTGCTGTGCTACTCCTATTGGAGCTACTGTG
>JANSTU010013445.1:0-14967 GCA_027564075.1 Bolitophila hybrida | reverse complement strand
GCACATTAGCATGACCTGACCACTCGTGTGAACCCGTAATGGTCAATGAATCCGGTGTGCGACATCGCACACTGGCCGTATGTCCCACAAGGGATTAGAGGATCCAATGAGAAATATAATTTCATATGTTCATTACAGAATCCTTGATAAGGTCCGTCGAACCATGGATTTTATTTGTTCTTACAAGGGAATGAAAGAAATGGATCTTCAAAGACATGTTTGCTCCTATTGAAAGAATGTCAAAAGTGATAGACATGCATTAGAAAAAAAAAAACAAAAATAAAATTTAAACCGATTTTTGCATAATTCTTGAGCAAATTACAAATAATTGTTTTTTTTTGGGTAGTCCCATCGCATGATTTTCCCGAAGCCTTTCTTGTTGCTTGCAAAAATAAACATCAGTCAGTGGCTCTCTCCAAATCATATGCTTGCCGAATATGCTTTCCTTTATTGCAGCTCTTTCTCTTCGTAACAGTGCCATCTTCACGTACAGAATGATAAACTAAGCATTTTGCAATTTCAATGGATTCAAATTTATTAAGTGATTTATCGAATTATATTTCACCTAAAAAAAGTTTTTTTCGACGTATTTCTTTTGATATGTACATAATAATGTTGTACTACATTCGATTTTTTTGTAATATCATCGAAAATTATTTTGTATTTTATACCGATGATAAAGTGCCATTTATTCGCTAAAGTTCGGTAGAAATTCGGCAAACTTCGTAAAATTTATAAAAATAATAAAATAATAAAAAAAATAAATTAAAAAGAGAACTATTAAAAAAATTATAAATAAATACAAAACCCAACATGCGCATTTTCAATGATCAGCCTCTTTACTAGTTTAAAAGGTGTACATTTATTCCAAAAATCGTATCCATAGAAAAAATAAATGATTGCCATTCTCGAGTTTAGCGGGCAAAATCCATAAGAAAAGTATAGTCTAAGATGAACACAATTTTTTTGCGAGAAAAACAATTATTTCTAGAAAAAATAGTTTAAGACCATTTCTTAATAGTTTACGATTATTCCTTATATATATATATTTTTGCCGCATGGTCAACGCTACATACGCGCTGAGACAATACTATCAAAAATTCTATGAGTTGCTGTTATCGCATTCATCATTTGTATCATTTTTATTATAACTATAATAATAACGGCTGGTTTCAAAAATAATAATCACGGTTTGTATATTCATGACCAACCGATTATCAAATATTTAGACCTATTAAATAATTTGACCTGCGAGAATAAAAACTTTTTTTAATTATTTCTGACAATGATTGAACAAATTCAATGAATTGTGTTTCTCTGTAATTATAAACCAAGTTAAATTTTATAATTACAGAGTTTTTCGTATGGATAGCATAGTGCAGCCGCATTTCGCCTAATCTATATATGTAAAGACGAAACATATAATATTAAATGACATTTAAATAAAAACAACTTTTTTCTACACATATTTACATCTACATAAATCATACACGGTGACATGAAACCTGTTAAACAGACGCTCGGCAAACAGTATAATTACGTATTTATATGTACTTGTTATATTCACCAACAACTGTAATATCTCATTTAATTGATATCAACTCGTAAATAATGCGCATACAAGCGAACGAAAACTAATTTCACTTTCATTTCTGCGGTTTTCTTCGATTTGTGCGACAGTATTTAAAGTGTGCGTGTGTGAGTGCATATACATTATACAGAATTATGTATATATTATGTGCAATTGTGCATATAACATATAAAGCAAAGGGAAAAATAAAAACTTTTTTTCATATTGTATGCTGATTCGCCTACAATGTTGGGAAACTGAATAATGAATTATAGAAAAGCATGCATAGCTATAACGTCCGTTTCCAATCAACGTACCTTTAACGGGTGAATGAAGATAGCTAGCTGATGGTGCTCCTTCAGCTGGTGTTCCATAGGAAGATATCGGTGCAGCCGAAGAATGATATCCACTTTCGTATGACACCGCCACCGGTCCAGGCAGATACGTGGGAGCTGATATTTCCAGATGGTGCTGAACTGGTCCCGATGCAGGACCCGAGTGACCTGGTGCACTATGACTGACATGGGCTGGTGGTCCGTAGCTTACGTGATCTCCACCCGTGGGAGGATGCTCGTAGCTAGTGAAACCTAAAAAACATAAATTATTATTGAATGTCTGCACAAGTAAAAGCCAGTTTAAATAAACGAAAGACTGCAAAAGCGACGAACCCAATTATTTCTAATAGCTAGCATAATACACGAACTCGAACTATAAATCAGACACTGGTTGCAGATTAACACAATGCATACAATGTATTATACACTTACAAGTAATAATAATATTCTTATTTAGTTATCCAATCTAATTACACAATCATGCGAATAAATAAATCTTCCAAAATAGCATGCGCGCATCTTGATGCTATTTGATATAATAGAAAGTAAATTCAAGAAATCACATAATATTTTATAAATTCACCCGTAATACGTTGGTTTTTAGCATAATAGGTGCTGCAAATAAGGTGCAAGCCGAAGCAACAATGCCGTTACATTATGCAATATGTGTATGCGTTACAAATGAAATACACCTGCGTTTAGTACTATTATTTATATGTTCTTACTCGAATTATGTAAAAGTGATTTGTCTAACGACAAACGAATTTCCTGCAAGATATATATAATTTACAAAATATATAAATATCGAATAAGTATTGCTCGGACGAGACAGATTTGAAAATGTGTGTTGTGTCGGCGTTATGCAATGCAGAGGATGGAGCCAGATCAATGATGCCGATTTGAATTGCACAACAAGAACGCATATTAATAGATAAGTCAGTGAAAGAATTTGAAAGTTGATATTAAGAGATTGTATATTTTTATGCAAATTCTTCAGAGTTCATTGGACGTGAGCTTATATGATATTCAATTTGTATTTATTTAAATTATATATTTATTAAATTAGTTAGATTTTTGTAATAAGAAAAACAGATGGTCATAATTGTTTTATTAGGTCGGAAAATTTTCTGACATGATCACCCTGAACAAACAATTCGACATTACACAATTACACTAGTTCATTAGATTTATTTTACGAATAATAATACTAATAAATTCTTACAAAGAATTCCCATTAGAATACATTGTAACAATTCTATAGCATGGTGTATCAGTTAACCTTCACATTAGCTTCATATGTGAGTTTCATAAAGGAAAAACAACTTTTACATAATCTCTGTGCGCACAGAAATTGAGAGCATATATCAGCAGCTGTGCACCATGTCGAAGAAGTCGTTTACATTTACACGCGGATTTCATCTTTATTTATTAATGTAATGCAATGCAATACGCCAGTTCGTAAGCGCATTTGTATTTTTATATTTATTTCGTCAAATACCGGTCAATTCACTTTCAAATGACTTGCGAACATATGAAAAGTAAAAGCCGCGTGCGTGCGCTTGTGTTTTCCCATTACGAAAAAAAGTGCCGGTTATAGAATGCTCGTCGCGAGCGGTATAAGTGTTACTATATAGTATACAACAACGCGAACACAGTTCATTGCACCGAGTGTGAACTCGAGCAATTGAAAGTGTGTTTCTTAATGCAGATTATTTTTATAAATAACCGCGTATACACAAACATGTATATATTGGAAGTAAAGCATTTTTGAATTCCGCGAGATCTTTTTTATTAATCGATTAAAATAAAGTTTGGACTTACTTTCGCCATGGGCGGAGGTCTCGTGACCACCGGTATGGCCACCGGACGAAGGAATCGATGAGAGTCCAGCGAATTTGTAGAAATGTGGCTTCGAATGTGATGGTTCAACCAGCTTTGCAGACAAAGCGATTTTCTTGCCAACATTGGTGACAGCGTCTCCGGAAGCTGCAACAATCTGAAAAATACGAATATATTTAAAACATTTTTTTAAAGAGGTGTGCGATTGTTTACCTTTCCACCGGCACTGATTGCATAACCACTGCCCTTTATCAGCTGTCCATTGATAGCAGTTATGCCACCAGTGATTGCTTTTACAGCCTGGAAGATCGTGTTCAAAATGGACTTCTTCAACTGCCATCCATCGAAGTGTTTGACTTCCACTTCAGGCTGAAATTATTCAGAGAACAATCAAAAACGTAATGCTAGTTATTATTTTAGTTATTTAAATTTTAAAAAATAGTGAGCTCTGTTTTTAATTTTTCCGGTTTAAGTGTGGAACGTTTGTTTTTTTTGTTCACATGCTCAAAAATATCACATACTTGTAAAGGTCAGCTCACACATACACGAACGTCATGTACGTTCAAAAGATGTGATTAATTGAAGTGTTGCCGAATATACACGCATGTTTTCTTGGTAGGATGACGATTTGTACACATTTATTTGCTTGGGAGTTTTTGACAATTATTTTCGATGTACTACTACTTACATGAGGCGCTGGGTGACTTGCGGACGACTTGCTGCTGCTGCCACTGGCTAGAGATGCGGATGCTTTACCGATGGACGAAGAAAAGCTCTGGAAATTAATTAAAAATCAAATTATTTCAATGTTGTCAGTATGTTATTTATGTTCACAAAAACAAGTACGAGGTACTGAATATTAGCATAATATCATTTAATTTCTAATAAAGCAGTTGGTATACAAGACCCCATTCGAATAACCGCTTTTCACTTCATTTCACCTGCGTACCCACAGAATCCAAACTATGGCAATTATGCGCTACATATATGTGTGTGTAAGCTTCATGAAAATACCTGCATATTAAGTAGATATAATATTGAATAATCATAATATTGGTCTAGATAAATGCAATTATTTATTATTTATTGAACAGGTCATTTAAATTAATATAAAATATAAAAATTACGTGTTTTTTAAATCTTTAAGTTAAAGGAGGTATATAAATTATATATTTTTGCTTTAGATTCTAGGAAAATGTGAAATGAAATATAAATCCAAATAAATGAAAAATAAAACTGATTGAATTAAAATACAACACTAATAACGAATACCTAACTTTTACAATTTATTTTGGGAGTATGAATAAAGTAAAGGCATTTCTTTTAACAAGGTAGTGCTGAGATCGATTTTTTTTTCTATTTTTAAATTGCCCTAACTTTTAAACACCTGATCAAATTATAAAAATTCAAACAGTTCATAAAAGAAAATTGAATTTCTGATTAAACAAGTGAACACAAATAATTTGATTATTTTTGTTTGTAAAAATATGCCAGCTTCTCCAGTAACCCTGCCATTCTGAAACCGTCTTGCTGACTGCAATTCATTTATTTTTGAAATCTTTCTCGTCTTTGGCCTCCTTCAATTTTGTTTTGGTCAGAGTCCAATATCTCTCAACAGGCCGAAGCTCTGGACAATTTGGTTTTCACATAAATTTCACCATAATAGTGCCAGTAGCTACGTCACTCTGACTAATTAGCCAACAAGTGCAAATCGCTTGCCACACGAGAAACTTCTTGGAGCACTTTGACTTTTGTTTTGTTTTAAATTGTTTTTCGACTTTTCCTTTTGCGGTATAATGCTCCTGTTTGGGACCTTGGGAGAAACTTGACAATACATTAGTTTCATCGTCTATAACACAGCGAATTTTGAGAAGAGAGAGACTTCAACTTTTTAGCTCGGCGCTGTGCTTCCAGGTTCTTTGTGGAATTCCTGTACGAAACTTTTTTTCTTCCAGAACCGATTTTTCTGGAAATGTTCAAGTCTCTATCAAATTCATTTGATACCGTTTCTTTTGAACCTTTTGTGTTATTGGCAATGGTTTTCTGACTCCATCGCGGTTTCTTTAGAAAATAAAAAAAAACGGGAAAGTTCTAAGAGCAATTTATCAGAAATTCTTTAACGCAAAGCCTACTGTATAATTTTTGTTTGTCTGTTTGGGAATTTTGTGTTTATAAAATTCCAAAGTTAAACAAATGTTCTATCTCAGTCCTTATATAAAACATATATTGAAATATGAAAAAATCTTTTTAAATATAATTTGAAATGAGGAAATGAGTAGGTACTATTGAGAATGAGATTACATAAATAAAAAATTTCTAGAAATAGTGCACTTGAAAAAAATAATCGATTCTTTTGCCTAAAAGAAATCATTTATCATCATTTATTTTATAGAGAGGAAGGAACAGTCACTCTCATAAGTTATTTATTTTGTATTTAATGGTTTATTGTTATATATACATACTATTTTATTTTATTTAAGATTTTACTCTGAGTTGATAAAATTATCATTAATAATTAACTAAATAAATCATTACAAATTACAATAATAACTAAAAGTAAACACTAATGAACAAATAAGCACTACAAAAATGATTCAGATGTGAAAAGAAATAACAATTAGAGAGACATATTATAAAATGGCTTCATAATAATACGAAATCTTTATCAGAGATATCAAAAATCGTTGGAAAGAGAGAGAGAGAGAGAGAGAGAGAGAGAGAGCAGAATCTTCAGTACAATATACAATTAAAAGGTTCGAAATACACAAAACAAATAAAAAATATCAGTAAAAAAAGACATAGTGCTCTAAAAAAATCATCTGAGCTTGAAGTGGTGGATCATTAATGGTTTGGGGGTCCTTCTGGTCTGGATGGATGGATGGATGGATCATATGATATTTTGCAGCAAAACTTACAAAGTGAAGAAACAATAGGTCTTCAAAATGATTATATATTTTAACAGAATAATGATCCGAAGCCTTCTGTTTTAAATGGATGGATGATAATGGCAGCAGAGAAGACTGAAGGCAATTATTATGAGTATACCCCACAAAATATTAATGTCTGTACATGACCCGATCTTGCGAATTTAATACTATCTGTACGATCACTTCAAAAGCATGTTTTGTGTGTGGTTTTCTTCCAAATTTATAGAATTCTCCGATACCATTCAATTCATCGACAAATCTCAATTCGAAGCAATTTATAAGTTATTACTTTAAAAACACTAAAAGCTTTTTCTAATTAAAATTGCTTTGAGATGGATGATTAACTACAACATTCCTTTTTCAAAAATGTCAACTCATTTTTGACAGGATTGTTTTTGGTTGTGTCAGCATACAGTTATAGCAAAATAAAGAAAATTTGGCATATTTTACACTTTTACTACGACAAAGGTAAAAATGCAACACAGGCGGCCAAATGTTTTGTTTATGTTACAGTGTCCATTAGCACGGCACAACTAGGCTAATCGTCGAAAATGTGACCAAAACAACGGTAGACCGGCATGTGCCATCGCCGTTGAGCTGAACATCGACCATAAATCAGTTTGGAACCATTTGCATAAGTTTGGTATGACCAATAAACTCGATATGTGGGTGACACACGATTTAACACAGACAATTCTTTTTGACCGAACTGATGTCTGCGATTCGCTGCTGAATCGTTACGAAACCGACCCATTTTTGAAGCGGATGGTGACTGGTGTATGAAAAATGGGTTACATTCGAGAACATGAAGCGTCAAAGCGCGGTGAACCGGCCCAGACCATCGCCAAGCCCGGATTGAGGGCCAGGCAGGCTCGCTGTGTGTTTGGTGGGATTGGAAGGGAGTAATCCACTATGAGCTGCTCAAATATGTCCAAACTCTCAATTCGGATATCTACTGCGAGGAACTCGACCGTTTGAAGCAGGCGATCGACCAGAAGAGGCCAGAATTGGCCAATAGGACGGGTGATGTGTTTCATCAAGATAACGCTACGCTACTCGGATCATTATAACTATGTTGAATAATGCATAAAGAAAGAATGGAAATGGAATGGAAAAACAGTCTCAATTATCTATTGGTTCTGAGATAGAAAGCTGTCAAATCCAATTCATTTGTGAATGGGCCCAAGTCAATTATTTAGGTTTGCTTTATTTATTGAAAAACAAACATCACTGTCTCACAGTAAAACAGAACAAAAGCGATGAATCAGAATCGTGATTCTGTAATAATATAAATCTATGATTGAATCTATTTGTTTTAATGCCAAAAAAATATTTTTAGCGAAAAAATATTTTTTCTAAAATCATAGAGTTGTGTCTGCTCTTATATTTGTAATATTATAACAATTTGTTTATATTTAAAAAAATATTAGAAGATAATTTAGTGCGTAAACGTTTTAAATAAAATTAATTATTTTTTTTTATATTAACTAATCTTATCAAATTAAGGAATCAAATAAACAAAATAGCTCATAGAATTTAATTATTTAAAAAAACAATGGATAAGAAAATTTAGTGTGTAAATGTTTAAAAAACTTTTTTTAATATGAGATCTTTTTATATATAAAAACTTGTCTGAATGAGTGAAATAGATATTTAGTAGAATACACCAGCAGATTGTAAAGTTATGCTTAATTTGGAATATGATAATAGATTCATTCATCAGACAAAATTTTCTCAGTCTTGATACCACCAATAAAATTACCTTCTTTAATGCTCCAACGAAATCGAAACTACCGGCTCGTTTTGTTCTTGTTATATCGGCATTGTTCTGTTTGTACGCATCAATCGGATTGATGGACAGCTCAATGTCCGCCGGCAGAGCAATAACGATCAGTGGTAACGCCAGAAGCACACAATAAAAGACCTGTAACGGAAAGAAAACAAACCACAATTATTATAAATATCTCTATTGTGAAATACATAATATTATGTTATAAATCTAATTGTATAATTGTAAGTAATTGTATGCGTTTATTTTGTGTAATAACAAGATGCTCTCGATGTCATCGTTACACAATACGCTCAGATGCAGCAAATATAAAAAAGATTGAACAACATTTCTAAACTTTTTCACCGGAGATCGATCAAACAATCACTATACTCTTTTCCGCATTTTATGGTCCATTCTAATATTAATATACGTAACAAATTGCATTTCATAAGTTAGTGTTTTTGTATTTTTTAAAAGACACACTTGTTGAAAAAACCGACATTTCGTTTTCGATAGTAACTCATGCAGCCCACCGCGCGCATTCATCTTAACCGGATACTTGCGAAATTTGATTAATATTTCAATGTGTATTTAAATTATCACAGTGCAAACCAATACCTCCAAAAATATTATGTTTTTTTAGTGTGGTTTTCGCATACAAACATACTCTCAGACATATTCCTATATAGTATACTCGAAGGTGTATTTACTATATGACGTCGTCTTTTCGTTTTGGTGAGCGAATGCGAGGCGATGTTGATTCTCTTTAGCGCTGTTGTCCGGAGAAAGTTATTTAGACGAAATTAAATATCATATACTATACATTTAACGAATTTATATTTTATGTATATATATAAATGTGTGTTTGTATGTGTTTTAGTGTAATTACACAGTGACTTCTTGTTATTGTGGTGCTAAACACACGTGCGCACGAGAGATACAAGTATTAAATTTAGTATGAGTAATAAGTATATATATAAATAGTAGACTTAATTACGCATGCGCAGGTATCTTAAATGGAACATTGTTCAGAGCACGATTGTGTATCTATTTCCTGATCTATGCGTTAATTCGCATAGTGCATAATAGAGTTATTTATAAGGCACAGAGTAAGCCACACAAATATTGTGCAGTTTGACTGACAAAATAAAATACACTTTCAACTCAAAATATTGCATACATTTTATTAATGTCATTACATTGCGGATTTGTTGGTGTTTTATGTTACTAGTGAGAATTCATACTTCTGTGACACACTAAAATTAACCATACATAATAATAGTTTGACTGCATATTATCTAGTTAAATATACAATCATGTATTATTATTTTTTTAACTATATTTTCATATTTTTACTAAACTATAAAATTGTGTGATGGAATATAGAAAAAATTTATCATAATATTTGAAGAATCAAAAAATCATGCAATTTCGAATTATTAACAGTCAATATGGAAAACATAGCAGACCGAATTAAACTGACGCTGGGTGCAGCAAATACAAGAAAACATACAACAAATACAGTTAAATTATATCACAAAAGTCAAGATCATGACTACATATTGCAAGCGTGTGCGCGCGGCGAGATCGATGAAAGTTTTTTTGGTAAAATACTCGAGGAGAACGGAGTTTTATTTGGCAACGTATTTTTTTCGTAGTATTTTTATTTCTATTCGAGATTGAATGCATGCATATAATTATTATGTTATTATTTACTGGAATAAACTATTTTGTTAGCGGTTCGTCACTTTTGAGCTCTATTGTATGATTAGCTTTTTTCGAAAGCAGAATTGTTTAAATATAGACTAAATAGTTGACAACTATTTTTTCTAGTGTATTGTTTAGAATTTTGTTGTTTTAGAAATAATTATACGAAAGAGTTTATAAGTGTCGAACTATTCTTTTAATAACATTGAACAGTAATTGGTATAAAAGAAGACATTGATGCATACGTATCCAAAAATAATTATAGAATATTACATTATATATGTACATAAATAATGTATACAAATAATCAAAACTAAACTATAATTGTCGTCTAAATTGGTGTGACAGATTTAATGGGATTGAGTGATTCTTTAGAGTTATTCGGTGATAGATTTTTCAGAGTGACCAATATATAAAAATTCCAAAAGATTATAGCAAATAATCTGGTTTTCAGATAGAATTTAGTTGTTAGAAAATATATAAATTACATATTTGTACTGAAGGTATGCTCCAAAAATATGTATACTAGCAGGAATCGAAAATATCACCAGTAACTTTAAGTCGCAGAGAGAAAACATATTGGCCTCGGACTTAAGTACCAGATTAATGACATTTTGATCATAGAAAGAATTAACACTATCAAGCAAATCTACAAATATTGTTATAATTTTTAGCTATAATAAGATTATATACAATAAAACATTGTTTTTAGTGATTTGACTTTCATGATCCATCACTTTCAAATAAGGACGATGATTTAAATAGTCCTAAACAATTTAAGAATCTTTGTAAAAACTATATTTTTATTAATATATTTATTCGACGTACCTTCATGTTTGTATGTGTAATGTAAATAGTATTCCTTTGTCAGTGTTTTGTTTGTAAAATGTTGTGTGTCTGCAAACAATCAATTGATCGTCCAGCGTCCGCAGGTCGTTCGTTTGGTACTACGTAAGAAACACACACGATTCACTCTTCTAGTTAATTTGAGAAATCATACACATCTTTTCGGCATAGAAAATAATTTCACTTTATTCACGGGTATGCCATTCAACGGTTTATTATAATCACGTTGTCACTGCTGCGCGTTTTGCATATTTTTAAATATTATATAGTAGAACGCTTATCGCGAAATATGCACCAAGATCAAGTCTAAAAACAGCAACAAAAATCCAACGTTAGTTTCACGAGTGCGTGGTCTGGTGATGTGTTCGCTTCAGCGTTCGACGAACCTTTGAAACGTTCGCTTTCAAGTCTTAAAAGATACTACTATTGAGATGACACACTTACGCGCACAACTATGTTTGTGAGAGAGTGTACGCGCCAGCGCGATTAAAGTAAGAGTGGTATTACCCCCGGTCGAGTGCGCGAAAAATAAATTTGTTCATTAAAGCACGCAAGCTCGTGTGCGAATGTGTGTGCTTTTTGCACACTTGTAAACTATTGCGGTACTTTTTTCTCTTTTCATTTTAATTCAGAGCTGTGTTTTGTATTCTTGACATAAAGACGTCTGTTAAACTTTTTGATACAGTTTGTCAGCTTTTGTGATATGCTCTGAGTTCTTGCATTGCATCACGCACTTAGTTTATAAAAAAACGTGTTCGTGCGACTTCACTTGCGTAATATGATAATTTGCAAATAAGTAATTATTGTAGCGCGATGACCGTGCATACATATCTTGTAGAATTACTTAAAAATTACTAAATTATGATCGTGTTAATGTTAACTAGGGTAAGTGCACGCATACACTACATATACTGTGGTTACAACAATTAACCTGCTGCATATGAATACAATTTCTATAGATATATATTTCGAATTCAAAGTTGTTTGTCTTTTGATGAGCCATTGCATGTTCATTTGTGAAATATATTTTATTGTCATGTATAATGCGACAAGTATAGGCCTAATTAGATATGATAATTTCATAAAAACAACGCAATTGTACACATGTTACGTGAGGCGATTAGTTGTTAAAGGTGCATTTTACCATGAATAATTTTTATCAGTTTTATATAATAGGGTGTCAAAAAAGTCCTGCGGTATTTTTATTCATTTTTCAATTATTCATAAAATGTTCGCAGGCCTCTTTTGTGGCCAACATCCAACTACCAAGCTCGTTCGTCATCCATTGGCCTGGCGTTGTCCTGGTGGAAGACAATTCGGCCTCTGTTGATCAAAGATGGCCTCTTCTACATGAGTGCTGCCTATAAACGGTCCAGTTGTTGGCAGTACAGGTCCAAATTGAGCGTTTGGCCATAGAGGAGCAGCTCATACTGGATGATTCCCTGCCAATCCCACCCAACACACAGCAGAACCTTTCTGGCCGTCAATCCGGGCTTGGCCACCGTCTGGGCCGCTTCACAGCGCTTCGACCACGACCGCTTGTGCTTCACGTTGTCGTAAGTGACCCACTTCATCGCCAGTCACCATCCGCTTCAGAAACGGGTCAATTTTGTTGCGATTCAGCAGCGGTTCGCATGCGGTCAAAGATGTTTTTCTGCGTCAATTCGTGTGGCACACATACATCGAATCCAAGCTTCTTCAAATGGTTTATAACGGTTTAATGACTCATTCCCAGCTCTTGACCGATGCTACGGCTGCTACTATGCCGGTCTCTCTCTACCAATTCAGCGATTTTGTCGCAATTTTTAGACGACAGGCCTTCCGGAGCGTGGCGCATCTTCGACCACCTCTACAACAAAAAGAAAACGTTGAAACCATCGTTGTGCAGTGGAAATGGAAACTGTATCGGGTCCATAAACTGCACAAATTTTATTGGAGGCTTGAGATGCATTTTTGCCTTTGACGTAGTAGTAATGTAAAATATGTTGGATTTTCTCTTTATTTTGTTCCATGTTTGCGACGCTATAACTCACGAACGACTCAACCAAACAACAACAAACTGTCAAGACCTTTCCAACAAGCTATAGCATGACTCGATGCGATGAATACAACTAGAACTACGCGCATGCAACGACACCTAGCGAAAATACCGCAAGACTTTTTTGACACTTATAAAATTTCAAATGGTCTGAGGATAAAAATAAAAAAACCTTTAATCATTGTTTTCATGATATTTTCGGATTTTCGATAGATGTAAACGAGTCCGTGAAAATACCCATTGCGCCTCCGCTACTATTGAGTGATTTTAACTAGAAGAAAGCTAAATATGAGAACATTCATGCTAATCTATTAAAATTGTTCATAATATATAAAATGCAATAATATTGAACTGTATGATATACAGCGCACGAATTGATTTCAGCTGTCAATCGCTCATTCTCTCGTCTCTTGCAGTAGCACTTTGGCCTATTGCGCTTCAATGTTTCAATTTTTGTTTTTCAATGTTCAGTTGGCTTTTAGCATTCGAGTTGAGCGGACGCAATATTTTAAAAATATACACTATTAGAAATGAGTGGACAAAAAAATAAAAAAGATTGGGAGACTATTTTTTTATGTTTTTTTTTTTTTTTCGGCGTACATATTAAAAGGAATTTTACTACTTTCCTTTTCTCGTTAGCAGAAAACTCCAAACAATGGACTGCAGTCTTGCCCAAACGAAAACGTAGACCATGAGCCAAAAATAACCAAAAGAGAACCAAAACCTCCACACAAATATCATCGAACAATGCGCTCATTGCGCCGCTATATGATAAATTAAAGAGAAATACACTCTAAAAGTTATTGGGATTGATCGAATCCAGATTCAATCTTTAAGTAGAGAAGCTTATTCCGCTATTCTCAAGGCCCTTGAGGAAAAAATCACACAATTTCAAAGATATGAAGTGAAGACCAACCGAGCATTCAGAGTTGTGTTAAAAAACTTACACCCAACGACCGAAAATAATAAACTAAAAACCACTCTAAATGAAAAAGGACATACTACCAGAAACGACCACAATATCACACAAAGAGAAACCAAAATGCGTATTTCACTTTTTTGTAGACCTAGAGTCAAGAGAGAATAATAATTAAAATTTGATGCGCACATACTGAGAGAGGAATTCCTCATTGTTCGAAGTGCCAACGATATGTCATACAAACAAATTTTGCCACCACCAAGCACGTTGTGTAGATTTTCATGAAAAAGCAAATTGTTCACGAGAAAATCGCGATAGAAATGACGTGTGAGTGATATGCGCGGGGAGCCACCCGGCCAATTATAAGGTATGTACTGTGTACCAAGAGCTACGAAAAAAATCCTACCCACCCCTACACAATAAAGGTAATGAAAAGGATGAGAAATACTTCGACAGACCATCATCACGTGTACAGCCCAATAAATCGTACGCGCAAGCTGCACGCCACAATTCATTTAAACGCTTGGGAACAAATTCATCGCAGGCGGCGGCTATAATGCTAACAATATGTTTTGGGGATCACGTTTAACTACAACTAGGGGAAGAGAAGAGTTAACTTTCCCGCAGGTAGAAGAAGCAAATTTGCTGAAAAAAGACAGTTACGAAAAAAATTGAATGGAAGATTACTAGATTTAATCGAGCTACAAAAGACCTAAAAGTTATACATAATTCTGCAAAAAACCAATCAATACAGGACTACTTAACAGAAAGAAAGATTGACACCAAAGCCATAGCCGAGTTGGTTAACGCGTTGGCCTGGCTTATGGGAGGTCGCCGGTTCAATCCCGCCCGAATGTAGCACTTTAAATCAGTGGTTCCTCTTACTATTATTAGCCTATTTCTGAAATAGGTTATTTGTTTGGAATAACGGTACGTTTATGTCATCAATTAACATATACACACGCACCCTGTATAGAACAATAAGTGTATGATGGCGTTGATGATTCACGATTCC
>JANSTU010013434.1:0-14971 GCA_027564075.1 Bolitophila hybrida | reverse complement strand
CTAAACAAGTAAACAATAATAATACCGCAATAATTGTGCAAGCAGTACCTCCCGATGTTGTGACAGAAAATAGTTGCGTCATAACGCACAGCAACGCACGTACAAAACATTTGGAGTGTGTTCCAAAATAGTGTGAAAAATGTGCTCAGAATATTTAAAAAAAACTTGTAAAAGGGCCAAATATACAAAAAAACGACTTAAAAACTTTTGAGTCCTCAAAAAACTTGTAAAACAAGTTAAAACATGTAATATGGCAGCACTGTCTAACCCTCTTCTAAATAATTGTCAATGATAAAAGTTCGGTTGATTGTTTGAATGAGAAGAAAATATAGAAAGTGAGTGAGAACAAGGAAGTAATAAAGTAAGTAAGTAATAAAAAACAAAGATAAAGTAAAGGCAAAGGCAAAAATAAAACAAGGGAGAGATGAAGAGGTAGTGTAAGTATAATATAAGCAAAAGGTAACCCAAGTAACAATTTGCAAAAAATTAAAGTAATAAATAGGTTATATTTGCCACATAAGAGCTTAGGTCTGGGCCGGGTTATCGCTTTCGTAAGCGATATTATAGGATATCATTCCTATTAAAAGTCGATTTACAGCCTGTTTTGGCTGCCCTATTATCGCTTAAAATCTTGTAATAGGCATTAATTTAATTTAAGCTACAACTTAAGCTTTTAAGAAGCATAGAATTACCTAATATAAGCTGTTAAGAGGCATAGAATACCACGTTATCGCTTAAATAATAGTTGAATATTTTTACCCAAAAATACAAAAAAAAAAAGTTTTTTTTGTTAAGTAGCTATAAATAGTATAGTTACGGCTTACGTTCAAAGTTTAGCAAATGTAAGCCGTTAAGTAGCTATATATAGTACATTTGCGGCTATGTTCGGTCGGAACCATATATTTGACATATGCGCCATCTGACATTTCTCTAGTGATTTTGCCGATGAGAAGTTGAATCAATCAACTTCGGAATCGAGTGCATCGGAGACAAACACACGGAAGGTTCTACAGCATGTAGTGCCTCTTCGTGACGCCGCCGCCGTCACAGAATCTGGTGATGGAGGTATAAAACTGAAGTCCAGCCTGAAATAAGGGTAGAACAGATAGCCAACCCTATCCAACAGCAGCGGCCAGAAAACTTCATTATTCACCATCATTGCATTCACCATTACTGAATGTCGCCAATAGTGGGACAATAATTCAATTGTCTGAATTCAACCTACCCTTTGTGCCGGCGTCACCAGTGATGAGTAATTCTAGTAGCGCTTTTCGCACATTATCTCCAGCCGTTCAGCCGCCACAAGCCGCCGTTGACTCCTCAATGCAAGAGATCCTAGTCGAAATGGTTTATGAGGAACCATCAGTGGGTACCATCATCGCCACTAATGTCGAGAATCATTCCACCGCGCTGCAATGTGTCTTTTTAAGTCCTGCTGAAATTGACGGGATGAGCCAGAGAATTGAGGCTGATTTTGATGATAAATTAGCAATCATGCAGATCCAATTGACGAACCAAGCGACCCAATAACCTCGTATTGAAGCCAGCCTTACCACCATCGAAGACGTCATGGTGTCAATGCAGGCAAAGTTAACTGGGGGCAGTATGATCTGCAGTCAAAATACTTCCGATCCACAGCCGCCTATTACGCAATTATTATAGTTGCCCGGTTCCGATTGAGTCCATGCACAAAGGATGAACATGTAATTGAGCTCGATACGCGTATCGATGACGAAGAATATAGAGAACGCTTCGTCGTTCATTTCATGATGATTGATGTTATCTATTATAGATCAAATAATTGCACCTCAAGCAATTTTCAATATCCAATCAAGTTAGTGAAACCCAAAGTTACATAGGTATATGCTATTATGAGCCTAAAATTTGGAAAATAAGCTGGTCATGCCAATTTTTTTATTTTTTCGCCTAATTTCCCCTTTTAACGGCTTTGAATTAAAGCCTAATGTTACTTGGGTATGACATATTGAACTGCATTAATTTTTTTGTTTAAATTCTTGGGGAAGTTTATAAAATCATTTAATGAATGAGCGCATATAAAAAGATCCATTTAACATCCGAGAAAAAGAACTATATAAAATGCCTTAGCACGTGAAGTTTTGGAACTAATTCGAATTCGATTGTTCGGTCAGCTGGGATTCCACATAACCTACATCTCCATCTAACACTTCGTTTTCTAGCGACAGAAGCTTACCAATTATTATTATCACAATATTGTATTAAAGGAACTCCTCTTGAGAGAGTTCAGGAAATGCGTGATCTAGGAATTATCTTTGACGCGAAATTGTCTTTTATACGACACATAACCGTGGCTACTTCTAAAGCATATTCAATGCTCGGTTTCATGATGAGAGTTTGTGCTGATTTTGTAGATCGCAAAGCACTCAAAAGCGTGTATTGTGCACATGTTCGATCACATTTGGAATACGGATCAGTAGTTTGGAATCCCAGTTACGCGGTGCATTCAAACAGAATTGAATCTATCCAGAAACGATTCTTGCTTTATGCACTGCGTCGACAGGGTAGACAAGTCGAGGACTATGTCCTTCCACACTATATTGTTCGATGCGATCTCATGTGTCTGGAGACTCTCTCTTTTCGTCGTAAATATGCAGATATTTTCTTTTTGTTTGATCTGTTATGTACGCTCTCAATTAGCTGTTTCTTTTAGATTTCAATGTCCCGTTCAGAACGACTAGTTCACATGTCTTCGTACGTTTGAGAAGGCATGGAGCTAATTATGGACTTGCTGAGCCTATAAATAGAATGTCTGAAGCTTTTTATGATATCGCTACTCACTTTGATTTCAATCTTTCCCGTGAAGCATTTCGGAGGATCACGCGGTCTTTAAGTTAATTATTTATAATATTGGTACAAGTATGTGTTTATAGCGAACCATACACAGCACGGACATACTTGTTCGGTTGGTGGTTAGTCATATTGTATTACGAGCTTCATGAATTTTCTTGAATGTGTTAATGTTTTTAAATTTTTCGTTGATATGTTTGTTATTTTTTTTTTCAGTCAAAGTATGTTTGCAATCTGATCGACCTTCTACTCGGTTTGTGCGTTTGTGTTGGTATGTTGGTATGCTTTTAGAGTGTGTGTTGGAGTGTGCGTTTGAGTGTGTGTGTTTGATATAGTACTTTATAGATTTTGTCTTTGTCTTTGTCTTTGTCCCGTCGATTTATCTTTTAACAACGCAACTTAAATCTAACAAAATTCAACTTAAAATCTAATGGGTATTTTGGCACGTTACAGTAAATATGATTTAGGCAACGAGTAATGGGAAGTATTAAAACTTCTTCAGAGCCGAGTTTACTTATTTGGGTAAGATGTATCAGGAAGTAGGTGAATAAGTTGCATAAATGGATTCCCAAAATAGTATTGTGTACTGAAAGCTAAAGCAATTTCGTGTATGTATCTAACCGCCACAGCGTATAGGATCAACTAAATGAGGTCAAGGTTGCGCGCACAATCTTGGTTACCGAAAATTTCTACAGAGCGCACGTTGCATTGCAAGAAGTTCGGCGACTGTAAAGCGGGACGGTATTTTTGAGAAGCTACACATGTGTTGCTAACAACATAAATGGTATAGAGTTGAAAATATGGAGGAGATCAGTAACATTTTTTTGACGACTGGAATATTGGCATAATTTGGCACCTCTTCAAAAAGGTTAACAGTACTAATTGTGCCAATTACCGGAGAATCATACTGCTACCAATCGAATATAATATATATTTATATTTCTTTCAACATCCTCTTACGACGCCTGTCACCGTACGCGTTTGTGATTACTAGAGCCAGGCCAAATTTTGTAAATACATAGGTTAGTGCAAATGTAAATAAATTTTTATTTTATAAGATATTTTGTATTATTTTTACATATTTGAGTTAATTGTTATCAATTTTGTTATTATAATATTATATTATTATTATATTTTATAATGAGATTTTTTTATTTACACAATTCACACAATTCTCTAAAGTTTATCGTTACGGTTTTTGTGTTTCTTTGCATGTATCAAGTATAAAGATATTTATAATTATAACGCTAACAATTAAAACAATATATTATTAAATGTTTATAAGACTGGAAGTACTTTCTCGAAAAATACTCTCAAGAAATAGTGCCGAGTTCATCATTGTTGCGTAAAGATTATTTGAAAGAATTGAACGACGAAACAATGTATCGAATATCGTCCAAAATAAGGGGCCGGAAGATTTGGGTTTCAATTGCACATGGGCTGCATCGTGTAGCAGATGAGATTCGTACAAAATTCAGCAGTGTCGTTCGATTGGTTTCGAACTTAAAGAAAGTTTTTCTAAAATGTCCGTTAAGAGTGGCAAAATTATTACAATAACACTAACTATGCGATGGGGCACATGGTTAAATGTTGTAAATGTTGTATATGTTGCTGAACACATCTTGTTGAAGTTTTTTCAAATTTTGATAGCCAGGATATGCCAATTATTCTTAGCGATTATTATTGGTTCATCTATTCCGTTCACAAATGATACTCTAGAATATGACACGAATGATAAAGCTGCGCTTAAATACGCGCCAATATCTTCTTGCGATGAATGGAAGATATTTCTCACAGTACAAATATGTTACAAACGAATGTCGCTAACATTTAAAAATATTAGGCATTTTATGTGACCAAATGTAACACATGAGCGGAAAACATAACTGCTGATAATAATTAATAACATTTCTATTACATTTAAAATAAAATAATCCTTATTTTTACTCATATTCTTTTATGGTGCATATTTATGCATTTATTAGACACCGAAATTCCAGGCTCTAGTGATTACAAATGCGTGTACGTCAGATTATGGAGATGATGTGGGTGTATTACCTCGACGTACACCAACTCATCGCAGGGATGATGGTTTTTCCACGCTTTTGTTCAACGTTGCATTGGCAAAGATGTTTAGAGAGGACCGAGTAAATACCAGCTCTATTCGGTTTTAACAAAATCGGAACGAGCAGTTTCCTATGCAGACGACATTCGTGGGTCATAGTATCATAGCGGAGAAAAAGGCTTACATACCTACAGGTATATAAATAAGAATTTGTTAAATAAATATTGAAATTCGTTTACATAAATGTCGATTCTGTTGATTACAATTTCGTAAACATTCTTCTCACATCATGAAACTGCATCCAGATAGGTCTATTAAGAGGATCCGCAGTCTTTTCTCCAAAGCAATATTGAACAGCAGTGTTTAATCCAAACTCTTAATAAGGGTAATATTATAATGGTAGCTAACTCAATCCAAAGTTTTGACGTAATACTAGTGGAATAGTCTAATACCGGTTATTACTTTTACTAACTTGTCTAGTGCTCGTATATTTTCAAGTGTTTTTCACGTAATGGATTAATATATGTATCGGAAGAGGCCAGATCGGTAAAGAACCAATTCAAGTATAAAATAATAAATATACCCCTGCTTGTAATCGTTCAGGTTGGTATCCCCAACCTACGATACGATAGCCACCAAATCAATAAAAACAAACACGAATAGAGCACAAACCAATTTCAGAATAAGATTACAAAATATTACTGTGACTGATTATGATAATATTTAAAGTTATATCTATATCTATCTTCTGAAACTGAACAAAAAAATCTTAGACACATCATTTATTATGTCTTCTGGATCGTTACGTCTGTCTAATCACACTGCAGTTCGGATTGTGCCAGTGAACATACACATTCAGTAAAAAAAATACATATACATAGTATACAAAATATATATAACATAAATAAAATAAAGTAATATTTTTAATATTATATTAAATATTGTTTTATATATATATATAGTATAATGAAATAATATAGAGTTAAACGATGTATGTAATTACAAGATACATGTACAACAATTTATTCAGCAATGAATGAAAATTACTGATGGATATGAGTTTATCGACCATCTCGGCCATCGTGGCTATAACGAACACTCAGAGGTAAAATAATATATGAATATAGCAAAAAAATCCGGAAGCAATAAAATAATGTAATAAAGTACCTAACATAATAAACTTTTCGATTTTGTATTTAGCTATTTAATAGGTTTTACGTCTAGATAAATTTTAAATTCGATACTATAAATTGTATTGTAATAATTATTAAATATATATTTTTTGCAATTATGATGCAGATCCCATAAACGTCTGCGGTCTACATGATTTACAAAGAAGCGAAATGCATTTGCTATGGCTAGCTTGGAAAGTCTGAACTTTTATGTAAGCCGCTTAGAAGTAGTTATTATGCCTTCGATAATATTATCTATAGGAAGCTATTTTTAATACATGGAAAATGTATGCATGTTGATTATAACTGTAAAGCTTTCAAGCTTTTTATAAATATGTATTCAAGTTTCTTATGTATATTGAAAAAAACTTACAAAATGTATAAAAGTAAAAGCTCAGCACAAATAAGATAAATAGTAATTTACAAACGCTCGCCGGAATGTATACAACTGTTGAAAGCTTGTTAGCTAACGAGCGCCTTTGACTCTCGCTTTTCATGTCTTTCGTTTGGTTATAAGTTTATTCTGGCAGACGTTTTTTTAAATTACATTTATTTTAGTTTCGCTTTATTTTTAACTAAAGCTAAAAACAAATATGACACCACCGCTTAGTCATAAATCTTTAAGCGCAGAGACTGAACTCTTAAATGTGAGCATCTAGATACTTTGTATATCTGTGGGTTTTAGGCTTTTTGCATTAAATATATCCTAATAGAATTAGTTATGCTAGCGGTGGAGCAGTGTTATAGATTACAGTCTTTCAACCCGTGAGACGTGAGTTCTTACCCAGGTAAAGACTTGAAAATTTGTGTTCACAAAAAAAAATTGTCAAATATCTCCCTTTCGCCTTTTTGTATTTTGAATTTCGCGGCTATGTAAAACGCGCTACGCTACGTATCGGGCAATACTATACATCATTTGAAAGGTCTTGACATAACCTACAAAACGACGCTATGCATGATTAGTTTGGACGTGTAAACATGGAGTTCACTAACGCCGAAATTCGCGATATTTTGAAGTTTTCCTTCGTTAAAGGCAAATCCACTAGAGAAACGTTCCGTGGGATTAATGGTGTTTTGGGGGATGGTACTCTATCACTTCGAACCGCGGAGGAATGGTTTCGACGATTCAAAGCCGGTAAAAACGACAACATAGATAAGCCAGCCGGCAGAAGACCTGTGACGACGAATACCGAATCAACGCCTGCGATATGCTGCTGAAACGGAACGAACTCGACCCATTTTTGAAGCGGATCACATACGACAATATCAAGCGAAAACAGTCGTGGTCGAAGGCCGGGTAATCGTCCCAAGCCGGGATTGAAGGCCAGGTAGGTTTTGCTGTGTGTTTGGTGCGATTCTTCCACTGCTAACAACTGGACCGCTTGAAGCAGGCGATCGACCAGAAGGGTGTAGTGTCCCACCAGAACAACGCCAGGCCACACACATCTTTGGTGACTCGTCAGAAGCACTGTTACTCTTTTTATAAACCATTGAATCAAGAGCAAAACAGCGGAGGGGAGATATTTGACAACCTTATATATAAATGGTGTGAATTGACTTAGAGAGTGAAGCTAATTTTTAAGTAAAAACTGAAGTTTTAATTCAGACTTTTTTTTAAATATTTTTGAAAAAAAAAGAAAAATCACTGTAATTTGTAAAACAAAAAAACTCACCTATCGCTATTGTGATAACTCCTCTCACAGAAGCTCGGACAGCTATTGCCTCCCACACTACTCATCGAGTGACATTTCGAGCTGCACGATGATTGATCACACTTCTGACAGTTGCTAAAGCTAAAGCTTGACGTACACAGTGTACAAAACGAATCCAATGGACCCGTCAATGCATTGTCACTAAAGTCACAAGCACAATCTTCTGCATCGCTTGTTCCGCCTCGTTTTGACGGAGTCTCTGTACCCGATACACTGCCCGTACTCGTGGCTCGATCATCCGAAGAAAAGTCAAAGCAAACCGTTTCAACACCCCATTCACGAATTGTCTTTTTGCGATTCGAGAAACTCTTGTTCAGCGGACTCGGCTTAAAAGTAGTCGATGGTACACGTGCGAATCGAATGGTGTTACTCTTGCTGGTCATCGACATGTTCTCGTTGAAATAGATTACGTTCACATCATTGTACTTTTGCATGTATTGCGATGAGTAGCGGTCCGAGATTTCTTTGAGAGTTTTTCGGGGTTTCGGTGCAGCAGAGCCGGACATGCGCATAAAGTCGAGCAAACATAGTTTTAGATCGAACATCTTCGATGGTGGATTTTTTTGAGGACCCATGTTGAAGTTTTGGATGTTTCTGAAAGTAAGGAAAGATTGGATATTAAAATTTTGAAAATTTTGTGTTAAATAAGACGGTTGATTTTTAATTTATAAAATTATAGTTTAATGATGGTGAAGATTGGCTTAGTACACTCAGCTTATAAAGCAGTGGTACGTTATCGGGCAATTTATTTGGATTTTTTGTTTTACATTTTTAAACGCTCTATAGGCAGTATTTAAGTTTGTATAAAACCTCTTTATTGGAAAGATTGTTTTTCCCAATCAAATTTAGGCTAGTCAAATTTAGTATGAGTATAAAAAGTGTTATAACATACAAGATTTGACGTCCTGTAACTATTTTTTTTCAGAAGAATGTGGAATTTGAATTTGAGTGATCAGCCAGTGGCTTTTCTATTTAATATATTTTTTAGTTTAAAGTGAAAAATGTCGTTTTAAAAGTTTTTGTTGTTATATAGCTAGTAAATTTAAGATATAACCAAAGCCATAGCCGAGTAGATTATGGCTTTGGCTGGTTTATTGGAGGTCGGAGGAGGTTGATTTGGAATAACGGAACATTAATGCCATAACAAAAATTAAAGATGCGTTGAAAGGGTGAAACTTGCGTTGAAACGCGTTACTTTAGAGAAATTTACTTATCACAACCTATTGTGCAGTTGATAAGATATCGTTCGTACATTTTTATTATTAATTTTAATATGAAATTCAAATATTTTTTGAATACAGGGAAGACAAATAATATACGAATAGCATACTTAATCTGCATAACCATTTTTTTGCTTATTCGAAATGTGGGGCACATTTGAAAAAAGCTTACTTAGTACATTTTATTATGGCTCTCAATTTACTTAGGTATTATTAAATTGAATTTTGGAGTTTTTCAAATTAAAAAACTACGTGTTTCTATTTAATTGTAAGTTCATATTTATTCAATTACAAACATCGAAATAAATTAAAATATCTGAGATTTTGTGAAAAGTTTCTTAACAATTAAAAATGCGTTCTTTCAGCTCAGCTACTACAATTAAAAATTGAATTCCATTTATACAATTTATAAATTTAATGAAAATAAAAAAAAAAATGGAAGCGCAAAAAAAATAATAAAAGGATCTATGATATTTTAATTTAAAATTGAAAGTCTGAAAATGTGTTTATAAGTACCATTTAAAAATGATAATTTCAAATTAAATTATTGCGTTCCTAAATACTCGTATCTTATGTTATGTGAATGCTAAAAAAAGTATTTGGGTACCAAATAACCCCGATACAATATTTGAATACCAAAATAAATAAATGGGTGCAAAAAAAAATCATGATAACGCTTTGAAAGTAATGAACTCTTTCTAGTATATATCTCGTAAGATATTATTGCTTGGAGTTAATAATTGCATAAATCATAATAAATAAAAAACGCATTTTTTATTTTAAATACTCAAAATTATAAAAGTTGAAACGCGTTTAAATCTTACTTAGAATGCGTTTATATTTTTTCACCAACTAATAATAAATTATTTTATAGTCATTATTTTATTTTATTTATAATTTTTTTGGGTCTAAATTAAATTTTTTAGTTTTTTTTTTTATTTTCATCTTTATTCACCGACTCATTTATTTTGGTACACAAATATTTTTTTGGCACACATTATATTATACCTTTTATTATTTATAAACACAACAAAGATTTTTCAAACTTGCTCTATGTTTATTTTTTATTATTTTAATGTTTATGTGAGAATGATTGTTCACACAGATATGTGCAACCAAACATTGAAGTTATTTTCAAAATTGTATCAAACATCTTTGGATATTTTGTTTTATTCACTCTCGTCCAAAAATCAATTCCTATTTCCTTCAAGTATGTTAGACTTAGATCTGCTTGGATTTGGCATAACTCCATACGTAGCTTCTCCGGTTGATTTGCTTTGGCACATTTTAATGTATTGTAAAATATTTATGCTAGCGGTTTTACAATGTTGAAGTCTTCAAATCGACTTTGAAACTCTTTCAAAATATTCTGTATGTCTATTTTAAAACAGCTCAAATCAGTATTTTGAATTTCACCACTTTCTAACAAAAAGGAAAAAAACTAAATTATTTTCTGATATCCAGATCCAGTTATTACACTTATCAAATCAAACATAATCATATTCTTCCCTTGCAGCTTTAGGTTAACATCATTTAACAAATTTCATATGTCGGCCATAAAACCCAAAATCTTCAAAATATCAGTCTGTTCTATATCTACTTGAAATTCGTAATTTTTCAGCGATTTTAGAAATAAAGCAATTTCAATGAACCTCTGCAGATATTTTCCACAATGAGCGCTTTATGTAAACGGTGACTTTTCTAACTACTAATCTGTCTGTCACTTGTGTTTAAATGTGTCTGTGTATGCTTCCATTTTAATATTATTGAATATTCATCATATAGAAGTCATGTAAAATGAATTAAACGACGAATAGGTCGTATAAGGATTCCATTACAATAAGGTTGTATTAGAGTCGTATTGAAGTTGTATAATTGTTTTCTAACGACCTTCTTATGTTTTTGACGTCTGTCATTTCTAAAGGTCGTTTAGAGGTCTAATTAACTTTTAAAAGACCTTTTTACGACCTTCCGTCTATATAGTCATAAAAAATACTCTTATACGACTAATAATTTTAATAGTCGAATATAATAATATAATAATATATTAAATAACCCAGTTCTATATAATATATATGCTCTTATATAAGCGTTTCAATGCGTCATATGTTATCATGCATAATAAACACATGTTGCAACAGCATCTATCGCAACTGGTCGGCACCAGCGATAAATATTAATATATAAATTAAATTTAAAAATATTTATAACGCATCGATATGTAACACATGGCTATATCAACATAGATTGAAATAATCTTCTACCCTGAATCATGTTTATTTTTAAAAAATCTATAAAATAGATGTAAATGTTTTCAATCACGTATTAATTGTTAATTAAATTACAAAACGCCACTGACTAAACATTAAACCTACACAACTAAAGTACATCTATCACAACTCAGATGGCGCTACGCGCAATCTATGTAAGTACGAAGTTTAAACGCACTCATTCTGTAACGTCAAATCAATGTCTCTCGTCTGTTCTCTCTTGTCTCTTGTAAACACGTTGTTTTGATATTTCTATTTTGCAGCAGCACAAAGCACATTCTGCTTGCGAAATAAAACATTAAATTAAAACAAAAAAAAACGTTGTTTGATTTTTAATAATTCTAATTGAATCAAGAGTTTAATTTAGTCAAAATTTCCTAGTGAATACTGTTTATAGTGATATATTGTAGAAAGTCCATGTTTAAGTGAGGTTATGTCAGTGTAATTTTTTGCATTTTTTTGAAGTTTTGCTAGACACACACACACCCCACAATGAGTTCCCAACGTGGAGCCGGTCTGACACGCAATCGTCCACAAAAGCACAAGAACACGTTCGCCTTCAAGAACGATCTGCACGACAAGACGTGGCAGCAGACCAAAATTAACTCTTTGTATGTATGCGAGGTGTGCGAACGTTGCAAACTACAAATCGAATGGAAAATAAAGTACAAGAAGTATAAGGCACTCTCACAGGCAAAGACATGCATCAGGTAAGTGAATACATTGAGTTTAACTGTAAATTTATTAAATTAAATAATTTAATTCATTTTCAGATGCAATGAACGTAATGTCAAGAAAGCATATCATGTATGCTGCAAGGATTGTGCACGGAAGGAACGTATCTGCGCCAAATGTTTGAAATCCGCCGATGAGGTTATAATTGAACCACCAGAGCCAACACCTGCTGAGAAGCAATTGTTGAAGGTTGAGCTCGAGCGATTAGTTGATTCACTGCCCGAGCGAAAGAGGCGAACATTCTTGCGATTCCAGAAGCGCGGCAAGGACAAGGAGGGCGAAGATGGTAAGTTTGACATATATTTTTTAAGAATAAACTATAACTTTTTATTTTTTTTAGATGAAACCGAAGAAGGTGGTGAGGTAAAAGAGCGCAAGAAGAAGAATCGCATACCGCACTCTCGTGACGATCTGCTAGAGAAAATCGAATTCTTGAAGCTAGCCGAAGACGACGATGAAGATGATGAGTTCGGTAGCGATTTCGATGACAGCGACGATGAGGATTTCACAGATGAGGACTGAAGTGTGAGGCATATTTTGAGTTCATAAATATTAGGTATTTTTGCGTTGAATCGCAGTGGAAATGCTTAATATAATTTTGAGAAGGAAAATATAATTATATTAAGAGAAAAAGAATCTTGTTTCTTAGTGTTTGGATGTTGAGTAAATGTTTTTTGGAATTATTTATTTTTATTGACTGATCTCTTTTCATTTTTTTCAATTTAAAAATTAAAACATATTTTACAATTAACTTGTGATAATTATATTTGTTCGATATTATTTACATTTTTAATCACAAATTACCAGCCGTACTGAGCTCCGAATCCTGAGAAGGATACGTGATTTACAACATTGCCACTGGAGTATGCAACTGCGGGTGCTGCGTATGCAGAACGGGTTGCATATGCTGCTGGAGTAGCATAAGCAGCAACTGAACCGTATGCAGCACGAGCAGCGTAGGCTGGAGCGGCAGAGAAGAGAGCCGGAGCAGCCTGGATGCCGTAGGCATGAGTATTGTAGGGCAGACCGTTCAGTTGGTTTGATACTCGAGTATCAGAGCGACGGATGCTTGAGTATGGTGTGTCAATAGCCTTGGATTGGTGAGAGACGGTACCAGCGTAGGAGCGAACAGTGCTCTCGTGTGTGGCTCCAACGGTGGGCGAAGAGTAGCCAATATGAGCTGGAGCATAAGCGGCGATTGCTGGTGATGAGACATATGATGTACGGATGGCTGGTGCGGCGTATCCGGAAAGACCATGTGTGGCGTATGCTGAGAGACCCTGAGTGGTGGTCAAAGCTGGGGCAGCGTATCCAATGGATGGTGCGGCATATCCGATTGCTGGGGATCCAAATGAAATGTGTGCCGAGCTTACTGCGGGTGCAGCGGAATATGCCAGGGGAGCTGCAGCTATAGCGTGTCCAGTGTAGGCAAGGTGCCCGGGAGCATTCAGGAGACCAGCATTGGCCAGGGCCAATGTGGCGCAAAGAACGACGATTTGGAATGCCATGTTGTTTTGATGTTCTTGTTACTGCTGGACGGAGCGATCGAAACTGATGCCCTTACAGCCAATTGGAATGGCTTATATATGCGATACTTGCCCATGAACGAGCCTCTTGGTACAAACGCATAGCTCGCTAAAGAGCAACAACATTCGCTCTGAGATAATTGCTCTCAGTATATGTATGTTATAGGTAATATAGGTACATATGAAGGTGCTTGCAGAAAGAAGATAGGTACGCACCACTTGGTGAATGTAAAAGTAGAACTACGACGTTCGTGTATTGTTCACCTGCGACAAATGTTTATCTGTATCTGCATTTTTTTGCAAAGGTCACACAATGCATTTCTTTATTTTGGTAAACTGTTTTGAATTTAGTATTATTTCATAAATTACATAATGATAAAGTAATTATCTTTATATTTTTGTCAACCGAATAAGAACGCAATAAGTGTATAATTTATCTTATGTATCATCTTTACGGGCCGCTAACCTATAAGCACAATGTAACTGGAAATTGGCGTATCAATGGTTTAATAATAAACTACATTTATAAGAAATAAGTTATATTTTTCAGATCTGAATTTTACGTAATTTGAAAAAAAAATGGCATATATTGAAAGCTAAGGTCTGACATCGCAATATGAGCGTTATAAATAAGCGTTAAAAATAAAGACCGATAAGGTATTACGTATTTCATTTTATCTCTGAGACTCTTATCAGTCTACATCTGATCATTTTGATCTTTGAACAAAGTTAGGTTTTTAATAATGAAATGTTGTCTGGGTTAAGCATCCTTATGCAGAACTTATTATTATTGATATCATTTTAATATGTTCTCTTCCATATTATAAGCTACTAGCTCGACGGAGCCAAGTGTTATTGACTTGAAATTTAAGAAGATGCTGTTTGAGTCAATGGCCTGCAAGCAAGCAGGTGGATAAATGATGCTAACAGACAGCGCGGGCATTTTTTTTCTCTAGCGTCTTCAGTTTTTAATTTGGCAGATAGTATCTCTTTACTACTGTTGAAACTTGATACTTTAAGTCAAATTTAACAAAATTGTATATATCAAACCTGACTAGAAGGAGAATTGCAGCCCTGGGCAAGTAAACACTATTCACAATCATGTAAGACTGTACAAAGTCAATGTGTTTCAAGAATTGGTGAAAAACAACTTTTAGCATATTTAATTTTGGAAATTCATCAGACACAAATCCGATGGACTTCTGCTCTGGAGTATAATGGAGGCCAAATAGAACTAAATATACCAAAGTATGAATTTTAAATAATGTAAACATTACAATTTTACGAAGTTTTTGACAAGCTTCATATATAAAGGTGAATCCTTTTGTTAAAATAATGGCAACATGAGCAGATTTAAATTTACAAGAAAGAGCTTCACCTTTAATAGAACAATTAATTTTTTTTCATGATCATTCTTTATTAATTTTAATTATAATTACTGTATT
>JANSTU010013423.1:0-14973 GCA_027564075.1 Bolitophila hybrida | reverse complement strand
CTCCGAAGTCACAACTAAATTCACTGAAGTCACAAGTAAATTTACTGAAGTCACAACTAAATTCACTGATGTCACAACGAAGTCTTTTAAAATGTTAGAAGTCTCTTCAAAGTCTCCGAAGTCACATTGAAATCTTCGAAGTCACATTGAAGTCATTAAGTCATTTGTAAATATAAAAGACTGGAGTCTATGTACGGTAAAATATAAAGTTGCCAACCCCTCGGAAGTAACAATGCAATAAATCTAAAAAATATGGTTTGCCATCTTACTGACTCTTTATTTGGATTTGTTAATAAAGCAATTTTACGGATTGTAACCATTCCCTAGAACCAAACATGGAGTAATGTGACATCCACTGCTTGGTAGTTAAGTTTGCTTGTGTTTTATTACGCCAGTCAGATTTTTGTTATAGTGGGAGGTAAGTCCGATGTTTGATAATTCATGCCATCTGTATAGGCCACGCACGGAATGTTCTTTTCCGCAAATAATCTTTAGGAAAATCCTTGTTTTGATGATGCGACGGTGTCCTTCTCGCCAATACTTATTTAAATCACTTAACTAATTGAAAATATATAATTATACTATTTTTTAGTTTTAACTCTTACAAGTGACTCCAACTAAACTAATTTCTCAAAACGACCTTTACCAAAATACTAAAATTTTACTCTTTGTTGTCCGAAAATCAATTTGTCGTTATTGCAATAAGTCTACAGGCCTCCAGAGAGGCAGAGAGGGCACATCACAGTGTAACGAGTGAGGTGGAATTTAAATAATATTTAATAATTATTTTCTATAATTGTAAATTTGTTTTGTGACTCCACCACAATTAGTTGTATAGTACGCGAAGAATATTAGAGAGGGCACCACTTACGTAGTGATGGACACTGCACGCGATGTGGATGTCAGGATGAACTAGATGATAAAGAAGGAGCTGTGGCTTTTTCGCTTAGTCACAGGTCACAGGCCATCAACCAAAAAGGACGTAAAAAACGTAAGTGCGCATTGCGCAGAGTCCGTTTCTCCCGTTTTGTAGTTTTTGCAAGCAAAGAGCCGGTTAAGTATTTGTGGGGCGCAATTTAAATAATATCCGAGATGCCCAAGCTGGTGGACAAATCGTTGCTGCGGAGAGAAGACGTCGTCGTTGCCACGCTGCCCGTAAAACCGCTGGTAACGGTAACATCGATACCGTTAGCAGGCCGCGTGGTCCACCTGAGTATTTTGTGCTTTGTGCAAAATAAGACATTATCATGCAGTTTATATTATATTTAACTAAATGTTTATTTGTCAATTAGGTTTTCTCTTAATTTTTTCGCAAAAAATACGATCGAAAAATGTATTCTTGTCTAGATATATTTTTAATGATTTTTTTTTAACGTAATGTGGTTTTGTTTTTATTTTTAAATGTTTTAAATAAAATATTGTCAAAAATATGAACATCTAATTTTAAACAGAGGTTTACAACATATCTTATTTATCGAATTGTATCTGAATAATAATAAAAGGGATATTTTTCGCCGAGATTAAAATGACAATAAAATACAATTTGGCGAGAAAAAATAAAATAATTTAATATCGTCGAATGGAATATCTCTGTTCTAATTTAGTTTTTCATATTTTAGGCAAATAACTATAAGCCTGGGGCTATGTGACATTAGCGCACTTTCTTATCACATTTTATCGCGCGCATTTTCTGTGCAAACACCCAAGTCAATAATTAAAAAATCATGTTTTTCACACACATACATATACACACTTAAAAAGCGCAAGTGCACACGTACGAAAAAAATGTCAAGAATGCCAAGCTTGTTTCTGAATAACTTTAAAGTGGTCGATTTTATAGACATTTCAAGTTGTAAGCGTGCTCATTGATGCCTTTATTAATAATGATACGCGTGTACCGAAGAATTTAATAATTACCGTAAATTAATTCACAAACAAACAAAAAAAAAAATCAAAACAAACAAAACTCTTATTTAATATGCAAAATCAGAGTAAATCACGCCACTGGCCATTGAATTTGAAAATAAATCACATATATTTTCGGCAAAACAATAGGCGGCATTGTTTTTTGTTTCCAGCTCGTGTATGCGTTTTTTTTTTTTTTTTAATTTCTATAGAGCCGGTAAAACGTGAGCACACATACATACACGGATAGGTCTCGGTTTATTCACACACAAAAAATATATTATAGCAATTATTGTAGCCTTGAACGAATTTAATTATGTCTATTGCCGGCAAACGTCACACACACTAAAAAAAACTCGAATAAATTCACCATACAATGTTTATTGTGGTATATCTGTGTGTGTTAGAGATACTCTTTCTATTTTCTATATAGACATATAGAGTGTGTATTGGATAAGTATTAGTGTGAATGCTTGAATGTTCGTATATATCGTAGACTTTATTGAGCGCTAAGGAAATTAACCTACATTATTAAGTTAAGTATATATATAGATTATTTGTGTACATGTAGATATTATACAGTATAATATAATTTATAGTGTGTGTGTGTGTATGCGTAGATAATTGCATTACATGCGAATAGGCAAACTATATGCGAATCCAAGAAAACGCGTTATTTTTGTTTATTATAAATGCTTTATATTCATACAGACAGAGAGAGAGAGAGATAGAATGTGTGGGAATGGGCGGTGGAATTCTAGGAATTAGGTATATTGGTTCGTCGAAAATTATTGTATGGTCATCCACACGTAATCTTCGCTATAACAAAATTAGACTAGTTTTTATGTTTTTTTTTAGTTTTAATAAAAATGAATAGTACAATTTATCGTAAACATATAACTTTATATAAATTTTTGGCAGCACTAGAACTTTATATGTAATTTTTAAAATGCCAACAGCGCCTCTAGCGAGTGTGGATTTTGCGAATAACTTTTATCGCACAAATGAAGGTGAATGCACTTTAAAATATATTTTTTTTATCAAAGTAGTATTATACATCATTTTTGACAATTTTTCACTAAAAATGTACAAATAAGCAAAATGTTTAGCAAAACATTAAATAAATTGTATTATTATTTACAATATAAATAAATATAGCATTTCTTAATCTAATCAATAAGTCTACTTGAATCACACCGATAAGATGGCTATCGGGTTTCTGATATAACCGAGATAAGGAGATTATATGGCCGATATTTATAGAAATACTATATTTTCGTTCTTTTTTGATTTTTATTTATCTAAAATATATATAGAAAGAAAAAAAAATCTACTCTTAATAATTTATTAAAACTTGCAACTTTTGATAATTTTTCATACATTGCTGTCAATTTGTTAATTTTGTTAGGTTAAGTTATTCTTTTCAAGGTTATGTATATATTTCTAAATATAAAGTAATATAACATTAACTATTAAACTTTCGCATGCAACTTCTTCCGGACGGACCACAATTTTTTTATCATTTTTTTTAAAGTTTGTTCGTATTTTTTTTTTAAATCTTTAAAAGATTTTGATTTTTATAAAATTAAAATAGTTTTTTTTTATACAAAGTTAAAACATTTTTTTTACCATATAAAAATAGTTTTATATAAAAAAACAGTGTTTGGCATCACATTTCAGCAACCAGTGGCGTCATCTGTGTTTTCAATTTTTTAAAATTAAAATTGTTTTTTTTTTTTAATACAAAATAACAAGATAAACATAGTTTTATAAAAGGCAAAACGTTTAAAAATGTAGTTAAATTTTTTTTTTAATAAAAATCGCCTTTTTTATTATGGAAAAACCGATTTTTTTAAGTAATGGTAATTGTTTTATTTTACCAGGAAGAACTTTTTTTATTATAAGGAAATTTTTCATTGCCAAATGGAAATTATGTTTTAACCAGAAGAAAATATTTATTAGAATACAAACATCCATTTCAGCCAGTTTGGATAAAGGACGATTTTCCTAGGTAAAAAGTAGTTTTTTTCAAAAAAAGGTTGATTTTTATAAATAAATAGTTGACCCCATTGGATGGATGAATTCCTCTCAATAAAATGTTGATATTTATGGTCAAGGGGGTCTGTTGAGGGTTTCTAGATATGTGGTACCAAAAACTGTCCTAAAGTGACTTTTATGAAAGAAATTAGGGTTGAATACACAAATTTATCTTTCTTTGGGAAGTATTAAAACATTTTTTTTCCAAAATTACTTCATTTTTTAACTTCTTTTTTATCTAAATAGAGTTTTAATTTCACCACCGCTAAAATATTGTCATTTAAAAAGAAGGGGGAAAGGTTTGAAAGATAGACACAACAACCGCTGTGGAACAACAACAACAAAGAGTACATGACCATTTGAAAAAATCGAAATTCGGGTAAAAAATTTGGACTCACCAAGAAGAAAGAAAAATGCTGTTGGTGGCCATCTTACAAATATTTAGAAACTTCATTGTATCGTTAGAATTCCATACAAACTGAATCCCCTCCCATACCTAACCAAGATTTACCCACAATAATTAACCACTTTCAGTCCTATTTTGAAAGAAAGGACCATGGTAAATGTATTTAAAAGTAATTAAATAAAACATAAACTTTGTGTTTTCTAAAATATAATTTTATATTGATTTATTGTTTTTTTTTATTATACAGGTTTTGGGCTTTTTACTTAATATTTTTTTTAATTTTCCTTGCTTGGGTCCCATCATTTATAAGTCTGGCGCCATATTACTGCTATCAGTGGTGCCATCTGTGTTTTGAACACTGAAGCTGCAGCACATGAACTCGGAAAAAATATAAAATGAATCCACTACAACATAAACCCAGAATAAATTAATTCTCTATAAAATTAAAATAATAAATTCCGAATATTTTACATATAATATTAGTATGTATAGGATTGCCTCATGCCCTAATTTGCTTAACCTCAAAAACGGCATTTCATTTCTTATGGGTTTCGGTTATTGTAGATTTCATTCGATGTGAAAATAATTAAATTAAATGCAAAACTTGGTTAAAAAATAATCAAAATCGTATACTTTTGGATTATTTTTAACCAAATGTCATGAAATTTTGACACATAATAGAGAATTTAGATTGTATGTTTGAACACATAGAGGGCGCCAGAAATATTGCGTCAATTTAAAAAAGATATTTGTCACAAAGAAAAAAAAAATTTAGATGAAGATCAGGAGTTTAATTCTAAATGCATATTTTGACTTTAATAGATTAATTTTTTATTTGACACACGTTTTTCTAGTGCAATGACACACAAAACAATAAAAGATTTCTCTTTTTCTGAATCATTTATGAATCGACGAATTGAAATCAAATGACCTGCTCAAAAAACGACGAGCATAACTTTATTATTATTATTGTTGTCTGTTCTCTCGCACACACACACGTACTTATTTTTTAAATAATATATATATTATTTTTTTTATTAAATTGAACTCATAAATACCTCTTGCAATTTAACGGAACTGAACGGAATATATGTATACTCGTGCTCGGTACCCGCTCTATGCTAATAACCTCCAATCCGGTCGCACTATATAAAACATTTATATTATTGCTAGTGTTGTACGCGACACCTACGCATAAAGTGAGCGCGGGTCTCAATAATGCGCATGTTCATATATACGTAGTATATATATATATATATATATATATATAATTAAATTGTAAGTGTATATATATTTGTGCAAAAACGCGAAAACACACACCGAAAACGGTGCGCGTGCGTAGGAAAATTAAAGCGATTCACGATAAATTATCGCCGCGGAGCTTATAGGATTCGCCAAGAACCGTAAATTCTATATAAAATAATAAAGGTATATAATATACGCATAATATATACACGGCAATCTTTACGAGCTCCGATAATTTCATGATAGTCGCTCTGTTTTTACTCCGCGGTCGGACCGCTTAATTTGTCGTATTTACGGGGTTCTTGGTAAATATAAATATAAAATAATAATCAAAGCCGAATGATGGTGCCTCGTATAAAGCCTTGCGAGGGAATCTATTATTTTCATATATATATACCACACAAAAACACATATATGTATATATATATATATTTTACGCTGAAACTTTAGTCGTAAATTTTAGCCGAAATGGCTGCAACGAAATGCGTTAATTTGACAGATTTACGCGTTTATTTGGCAGCGAAGCCGAGAAAACTATTTTCATGCACAAAAACATGGTTGATTTGGGGTCCTGTGTGTGTTTTACGAGTATAATATTTATTATATTGATGGCTCGATATATTCAATAAAATATAACAGTGAATTGAATGTAATTCGAATTTATTAGGCCAGATGAACATTGTGCGTGTGTATTCGTATTTATTAATGTAATTAGATTCATGATATATCGATTTTGTTCTTTATTTTAGTTTCTCATACAGAGACTCTCGAGAAACAAATTTGAAGCTCTTTCAATCATTGATGAAGTACTGTTGTCTGGATAGTCATTTGTGATAATAATTCTGATTGGTTGCAGAAATTAGAATTTTATATGTTCTTCGATATTTATTGAAGTTTTATTTGTTGATATTTTGAGTGGTGGTGGTTTTTAGTGGTTTGCTTCAATCGATCCCAGCTCGATATTTGTGATTGGATATTTTCATAGCTCACTCTGATTTAAAAAACACAAAACGAGCAAGAAATAATCGTAGTTTTTCTATCAAAGTTAATTTTTAGAAAATTGGAAAATTGGAAGATAAAGAGGAATTCTAAATTGTTTTTTTTTCTTTTTTAGCTTTTAGATGAAGAAGGTTTTACACACTGAAACCAGCCAGTATCATAAACATTTTGGAGTCTGACAGGAGTGAGAGTACACGTAAAGGAATGCTGCTATTATGTTGGCCGTGTTTAGCAAAATGAATAGTTGGACTTTCGCGATACACACGGAAAATTGTTAAAGGAGTTCTTTTTCGAATTCCTCAGACGACAATCTCAATTACAACAACAATTATGGATATAGTACCAAAAAAAACATGGTTCGACAAACTGAAAGTAAACAGAACATTTATCAAACTATTAACACGAAACACGACTACGGACAGGTCATTACGCTAACTGACACTCATAACTGTGATATTTTGCAAGATGTGGATGATCGGGTACACATTATTTTAATATGTGTTAAATATACTCATATTCGCATAAAATATTACAATTAATTAATTAATTACATACTGAAAAACCAGGACATACAAAATTATTCAGAAATAGTGAAATTTATTAAAGAGTGGAAAAATAAATTTGAAAACATATGAATAAAAACAATACAAGTGACTGGTGATATGGTCAGCATTAGCGACTTAACCATTTACACGCGACAGTGATTACTCGAGTCGGTTGCCAAAAGAAGAAGAAGAATGTTTTTGTTTATGTCAAATAAAATACATAAACAACCAGTTTTACTATGATGCTGTTGTTAAGGAAACCATTGTGTCCGGAATGCAATAATATTACATTTTCCATTTGGAAAATTCATCAGCATGGACTCGATACGTTCACGTATCGCAGTAGCCAATCTGAGTAATGTTCTGGCTCTCCCTGATGTAGTCTTCGATTGACTGATTCTCGTCTTCTTTGAATTCACGTTCGATTTGTCGTGAATACTGACGAAAGTCTGTGCCCGTTTTTTAAACTCTAGTAATGCTTTGCCTTCCAGCTGCCAGCAAAAGTTTGAAGTTAATACAAACAAAATTTATTCTGTAAAATTTCGGGCAGAAACCACAATTCGAGTCTCATGCGTATTGTCAGAAGCTACAGACCCACAGTCCGAGTCGACACTCAAAACTATATAGAGCATATAACACAACAACATAAGAAACAAATTAACAACATGAAAAATAAGAAATGTCTCCACTTGACAAATTGGTGAAATGAGTTTTGTGGTGCGTATTTATCTTTATTTGTGATCATAAAATAATTTTGGAGTACACATTACGTGAGCGTCACTTTGTTTGTTTTATCCGCGTCCAACTGATGGGTGTTCGTAGTACGCGAAAACGAGCAGACATTATTCCGAAAACATTCTCAATTTCGTTGCACCATTGTAAGGCCGCGTTGGCTGTCTGGCCGCATAGCGAACGCGATTGAATACACCACCTTCGGAAAATATACCGTTTGGGCCGACGTCAATATACCGCAATTTGCTGTGTGATCCCTTATACTTTTTTTCATTGATATGGAATTTCTTCCCACTCGGCTGCTGTTTCGGCGTCTACAAAGAAAAGCAATACCATTTTGTTGAAAAAAACTGTCAAAATGTGATAACTCGCCTTCAGAAAGTCGCTGACTAGAACTTTATCCAGCAAATCTGAAATAATTGTCGTTGGCTGAGTTGGCTGCGAAATTCGAAAAGGGTACAACAGCGAAATAAAACTGTTGCCAGTCGATAGAAAATGCAATGCAATGCGTTGACGCCGAAATGCTTTTATAAATATAATTATATAAATTGAGCAGAATTCATGCGGACGAAATGTTTATACAATACGTAATTCGACGAGAAAAGCCATCCGACTCGCGTAGTCCCAACCAAGTTTATTCGGATTTTCCAGATGTTATCCCTTCAATCAGCTCTTGTCACTTTAACCACTAATTAAAAATGTATTAAAAAGTTTTACATTAATGAATCATTTTAAAAAGGGGTGCCTGACCGGTGAGCAAAATGGCAATTAAAAAACTCTAATACCTTCAAAGGAAGTTCCGTGATCGCAAACACCAGGACAACCAAGTTTATGCAACATTTTGGTGATGGTGATGGTGTGATGGAACAAGTCAAGTCTTTAGACCATCGAAAACTCATCATCATCATCCTGTTCTTCATACCAACCATTAAAACAATATCAAAAACAAAGTTTTCCTTACTACAACAAAAAAGAGAAGAGTCCCTAATTTAAAATGTATATGCTATTACTACTACTACTTTTATTACTATTTTTTTTCGAAAATGGACAAAAATGTTTATTTTTTTATTCGATAGTACAAAAAAAATAAATGTCAAGTAGTTTGGTGTTTGGGGTTTCAGCCGAACACTTGAGTATCGACGACTCTATGTAAGTATAAAAAAATGGAAATTTCTCATCTAATACTTGTTTAAATGTATGTTAAACTATAAACGCGTTTTTCTCGAAAAGTTGTTTTCAAATTCGGTGTCCGTCAGAACTCAACGAATATGCAACCGATCGATTTCAACTTTTTCCCTCTTTTTTTTACACATATATGTTCGTCCTTAACTTTTTTTCGATTTTACAGCTATTTAAAAAAAATCTGTGCATCGTTGGGGCCTTGCAGAACATGTCCAGAAATAATATCTTTTTGGATTTTTGCTTTCAGATAAACCTTCATCAAGTTAAAAAGGACACTGCAAAGTGGCTGCCACCGGCTGAATTTGTGAGTTTTTCAAACTTTCAGACATATTATACTTCATAACGGAACTGAGCAAAAAAAAAACACAAAAATGCTATATTTTTTCACAGTGAGACCTTAAAAAGCCTTTTTTAAAATTTCACTAATTTCACTCCCAAAATACCTCAAAAATAAATGCAAATACTTTTGCGCTGTTTAAACTCATATGTTATAGACAGCAGAAAAATCGTACATATTTTTTTGCCAAGAGGTCAAAGCTAGTTATACGACATTGTAAACCCAGCTGACAATACAAGATAATAGCAGAAACGCAGGCATTTTGAAAAAATAATTGTTTGTGATTTATTTTTGGCTGTCACGTACCAATATCATTAAAGAACAATTTTTATTTTTCTAACATCTGTCTCTCATGCCAATCATTCAAAAAAGTCCATATTTTTTCCTGACTCCCACAAATAGGAGAAGAGTTCATAATTTAACCTAACGCCAAAAATACAATAACAAAGTTCGTAAAATTCCAATTTATATGACTGTCAACCGACAATAAATATTATATTACATATAATACCAAAAATGCAGTCTTATAGGCAAATGAAATAATATTTAAAATTTGAAAATATCAAAAAAAAATCCATCATTACAATTGAAAGCATTTTCTCCAAAAAGAAGTTAAAAAAAAAACTAATTAAATCTATTTTTAAAGAAGATGAAAATCAAAAATGTAATGATTTTGACTGGAATCTTAGTTTGGATTGTGCAGACAAAACTGCTAAAAAACATATAATAAATGTCTAATTAGGTTTAATATTGTAATACATTTGAGCAGCTCAAAGAAAATGACGATTACACATTGTAAACGCAGCTGACAAACACATTTATTATTATATCTAAATATGCTGTCAAACAATTAGACATCCTGTTGCCATTAACTGACATTGTAAACGCAGCTGACAAACATTTATTTGTATGCAAAACGATCTATTTAAATTCATTTAATTTGTTTACTGTTTTCAATGAATATTTCACATTGTAAACGCAGCTGACAAACATTTGAACATACATAAATAATATAATATATATATAATATAATACAAAAATAATAGCACACCATTAAATTTTGAATAGTCTTTTAACAATAAAATGGAGAAAACATAAAAAAAAACGAAATTGATAGCAAGAAGAAAAATGGCATCCAAAGGCTAATAAAAAATATTGAAGCATAAACTTGCTGATAATAAAAAAAATGAAATAATTTCCAATCTACAGTTTACATCGCATTTGTATCATTGCAATCAATCAATGTAACAAGAAGACCTATAAATGTGTATATAAATTAAAATTGCTTGTAAGCCCTTGGCGGACATATCGCTTTCGGTCAAACCCGCAAGCTTGCTCACTGATTACCTCTAATCCCGCAAGCTTCTTGGTCGACGCAAACAAGTTATCACACACACACACTGTTATAAATACATAATATAAAACTGCCTTCACTCGTAAGTAAACAAAAACGTGCATATACCGTCTTCGACGTCTTTATCAGTTAAATAATAATAATAAAATTGTGATTGCATTTCGTGCCGGCAATCCGGCGTCGCAGCAGATACTAATGTGGAGCTACTACCTACATTTTAATATTGATCCTGGTGCGGGAAGAGCGGTTTGTGCTATAGCGTTTTAAAATGTATGGCTGCCTGTCTTGGTAACACCCACAAAATAAAAACACCTGTTTGCTCTATTGATGCTGTGTGTGGGCGGTTTAATCCAAAGAAATTATCCAAACTCAAAATTGCACTTATGTATTGATCACTTGCGCATAGGCGTCTTTTTTTAATTATATATATTTTTTGTGTATACACTTTTCAAACGTTGCGCTGCACAATACACTATCATTTATTATTATTATTTATTATAAACTTCTATGCTATCGATATTGCGACGTTATCGATAAGGGATCGCGTGCATTGACTAAAGATCGACCGAGCTCTGTTGTTATTGTTGACACTTTGCTTCCGATTAGCCAAAACAATTGGATGCCGCGGACACGATCAGAATTCTTCATAATGCGCGCGGTGGATGCGCAACGTTCAATGTGCAAGACTATACTGATGGGAGCAGCACGACGGAGCTGCGACTTGCCGCACGGTTTATTTACGTATCTAAAAATAGAAATGTTGTCATCTGAACGGTACGGTGATTGGTTGACGGTCACGTCATGGTGGCTTGTGATTGGCGAAGACGCGGTGCGTTCGCTATAGAAGCCGCATGGCGGGCGCGTGTGGACGTGTGCGGTGTGTATAGTGCGCGTGCGCGATCGACGTGCGCGCGCTCTCAAAAGCTCTCCATTTGTGTTGGTGTTGCCAATTATTGCGGGCGGCACATAGTGTATATGCGAGCGTGTGTGTGTATCCGCGAGAGCGATGTATATACGAATGTGTGTGAACACCGAACGCGCCCGCGATTTATATTCAAAAGATAAAAACTGAACTGTACAAAGTCGGTTATATGTATATTTTTTTTATTCGCGCGTGGCTAAGACGCTTCGGTGTGTGTGTGTATATATATGAGAGCGTCTTCTTAGCATAGCGTGAGGGTGTGTGTGTGTGTGTGTGTGTATGTGTTCGTTCGCGTCGTTTTAATTAATGCACTTATGTAACTCATTTGTTTGAGATGCACGCGCATGCGCTTTGAGAACGCACTTGTGCAGAAGTTGCGCATTGATTGAATTAAGTGATTATTGTTTATTAGGGTAGTTCGTTCAACAAGTGTGTATACTTGTGAATGTGTGACAAATTGGAGAGGATTTATATAAAATGTGTTTTAAATGAAATGAGCCTATCAGTTTAATGGGCAGTCCTCGAGGGGGTGGAGGAGAAATCCCTTCAAATATTTTCAAAGAATCTCCATTCACTGCGGAAGAAGATCATCTTTAAAGGATCAATTTAGCAGTTTTATCCCTCTAATACTCAAGTCCGCCTCAAGGTTGTCATTACTCGCACTTGCAATAATATATGCATTAAAAAAACGACATATGTAAAAAAATCATGAGAAACATTCTTGAGCGCCTTAAATGTTTTAAAGGGTCTCAAGAATAAGAAACATCATTTATAAGGTTTAAGATTGTTTTAGTGCCTGTGAATCGACCAGAAAGGAAAGAAGACCAATTTGGAATGTCAATTAAACGGGACAGTACTCTTCTTTTCTAGCCTACAACCCATTGTGGGCCTATTCCCCGCTAAAGCTCTCCAATCTGCTACTCCAAGCGTCCGCAAATCTATCGCAATCGCGTCCAAGCATCTTGCCTTGTCTCTTCTTCAACCAAGGGTTACTGTTCAATAATCTTGTAAGCCCCTTCTTCCAATTCTGCAAACATCCGTTTCACAGTCTTGACACTTCGTTCCGCCAAGTCGATGTCATCCGCATACGCCAATAATTGACTCGACTTGGTGAGATCGTACTGCTGGGATCAGCATCTATGCTCCGTACCGCTTTTTCTAGAGCAACATTGAAAAGTAAAGTTGCTAGAGGGTAACCTTGTCATAACCCCTCCACTGTCTCGAATGCTTCCGAGAGTATGCCCCTGACTCGCACTTTAGACCGAACATTTGATAGCGTCAGTTTTGTCAATGAGATAAGTTTCATGGGAAATCCAAACTCCTCCATGATCATGATCAATGACGCCTTGAAATCAACAAATAAATGGTGAGTGGTAACTTTGAACTCTCGGCCTTTTTCTAGAATCTGCCTTATGTTAAAAAGCTGATCTGCTGATAAGCTCATGTAACGACAACCATACTGCTTCTCCCCCATATTTAAGGAGTTCTCCGGGCATGTTGTCCGACCTCGGCGATTTATTATTCTTGAGCCTGAGAATAACATCCCTAACTTCTTGTAGTGATGGATCAGCGATGTATGGCTGTGCAGAGTGGATTGTAAAAGAGCTATTGTTTTAATGGGTTTAATTGGAACCTACATTATGGAGATTCTTCTTCCGCCCATCTAGCGATGCACCTTACTTCGTGTGCCAAAACTAGACTATCCGTGTCTCTACACATAAAGGGTTGTTGATTGTACTCGGTCTTAACATTATTTACAGATCAATTTCCGCGAAAAGTTCCCTCTTCTTTCGTGGGAACTGTTTTCGCTCAATTGAACTTTTCTTCCTATAGCAGCTATAGGCAGCCATCAATTAACACGTGGTCAATCTAGTTTTCTACTCTTCCATCAGGAGATATCCAAGTAGCTTTATGGATATCTTTACTACAAATCTTGGCATTAAAATCACCGAGAACAATTTTACTGTCTCTGGCTGGTGCCTCGTCATATGCGTCTACCAACTTCTGGTAGAACACATCCTTTTCTTCCGTGGGTGCTTGTTCATTTAAAGGGTAATGTTAAAAATTGCCAATCGTTCAATGAAGAGGTTCATCGGCTGCCATGCTAAGTTACACATATAACACCCGAAATGTACATCGGTGAACATTTCAAACGAATTTGAAAAGTTCACCAGCCCATCTTTCCACCTGCTCCCTGAGACAAGTACCGAAATTAATATCGGTAATGCATTCAGACTCGACATGAGGCATTGATTTTGAGGTACCGAGGTGCCTGGGTCAACTTATCAAAATAAGGTTTTCGAAAATGCGTCAACCAGTAATCCGCACTGATTGGGACTGGACCCGCTGCCGTTGACTCTCTAAAATAGTTCATCAGCCACCGTGTCTCAAATCCAGAATTCCGAAATCCAATAAAGCCAATAGTCCTGCTGCTGCTGCAGTGACTTAAAAATTAATTGGCGGACTTCGTAGTTTGTAAATACACGTTAAGTTGACAGAATCGGAGATTATCGTCATAATATTCTGGGATGTTCACTTAAAGACTTTTTAAATTCACATCTTGTTTGTACCTTATAAGACTACTTATTTCTTAATAATCACCTCCATATGTGCACTCATGTCTATCTTTTTCAAGATCAACTCGTTTATCTCATTGTGTTTAATTGATAGCATTAATGTTCCGTTATTCCAAATCAATAACTTATTTTAGAAATAGGCTATTATTAGCAACAAAATGAACCTATTGATGTATAGGGTACCCCGTCAATTCTACAAAAAAACAATTGGTCAAAAAACAGTTGACCGAAAAATAATTGAGAGTAAAACAATTGGCCAAAAAAGAATTGGCCGAAAAACAATTGGCCGAATAACAATTGGCCGAAAAACAATTGGTCGAAAAAAATTTACCGAAAAACAATTAGCCGAATAACAATAGGCCAAAAATATGTCGTTTTATACTAATTCGGACAATTGATTTTCGGCATACTGTTTTTCGGCCAATGGTCGTACAACCGATTTAAAGTGCTACATTCGCAAAACATTTCGGTCTGCCGGGCCCGGATCTAACTGGCGACCTCCCATAAGCCAGCGTTAACCCAATCGTTTCAATTAAATATTCCTTTTCACAGTCTTCCTTCCAGTCAACGTATTTTTTTTGGTTTACGAAATATCCACGTATAATTCTTTATCTCGATGATTTTAATGATTTTCTTTATTTTGTATTCTATTTTGTATTCATGATTTTTCGAGCTTTATTGTTCAAATATCAAAACAATCTTAATGTTCAAAGTATTGCCCGTCTGAAGCTAC
>JANSTU010013422.1:0-29737 GCA_027564075.1 Bolitophila hybrida | reverse complement strand
ACAGTAGCTCCAATAGGAGTAGCACAGCACATTAGCATGACCTGACCACTCGTGTGAACCCGTAATGGTCAATGAATTTACCAAATAATTCACAACTGATTGAACATATGTTGATAAATCTTCTGCGAATTCTTTTGAACAGTAATCACTGAGTGGGCTTCTAGAAAGAGTATCGGCAGTATATACATAGTTGCTTCCCGGGCGAATAAATTACTTCATAATTATAGCGAAGCAGCGCCAATATAAATAGCGAATACCAAAAGGATATATTTTGACAATTTTTTCAATGTTTGCATATCTGCGTTTCGTTTCCGTTAGCTTACGGCTAATATAGGCACCATTTTCTTATAGCTGACTGAGACCTGCAACAAAACCGAATGACGAACAATCTGAGGATATAGTGTTAGTTTTCTTAGGATCGAAAATTGCCAACACTGGGGATTTAGACACGAGATCCTTTATCTTCTTAAACGACTCTTTTTGGGCATGATCCCAGGTCCATTCTACTAGGAGATTATTCAAGGAGAATATTTAAGGCTTTGCAAATGGTTAACCGATTTGGAATATGTCTACAAACTAAATTGATCATTCCCAAAAAAACTTAAAAGTTCCGAAACGTTTATTGGTTCCTTTTTTTCGGTAATTTCTTTAATTCGTTCTGGATCTATTGATGTCATCTGAACTAATGTTGTGTCCAAAAAATGTTAAGCGGGCGGTAGTGAACACTCATTTCTCTTTGTTCAGCGTCATGCCCGATGCCTCAAGAAATTTGTGTAGAACAAAATACTTCTGGCGCTGAGGTTATTCCGAAAACAAGTTGAATAAATGCGTATCTACCGAAAGGTGGAATGAATATTGTCAGAAATTTAGATTCCTCCGCGAGAGGTATCTGCTAAAATCCAAAGTTTGAGAGAGCGAGAGTGTTTTCCACGATGGGAATTGGATACCATTCCCGTGTTACGCTTTTATTCAATCGTGTTAGGTCCACACAGATACGAACACTTCCATTTTTCTTGTAAACGTATGTCATTGGTGAGCACCAATCTGTTTTTACGCAAAGGGATAGGTATTTTTCTAGGAGCTGTAATAACTAAGGAATGTGATCTTTTCCGATTGTATAATTATATAAAATAATAATGGTAAAAAAATAATTATTATTTTTATATAATATAATTATTAATTATAATTAATTCACTATTTTCTAAAGTGCAATGAGCAAACATAATAAAAACGTCAGCCAACGGTCAATGTAGGCAAAAATCACGATGCACAAAATTCTGCCGCGTCAACGGTGGAACACAGACGGACTGTCCAAAAAATAGGTCAACTGCGTTGACTCACAACACTATTGAACCAAATGTCAACATTCGAATCATTAAATTACTTTAGGAGACAAATCCCTTGTTTTCCCAAAAGCTCTGCGACACTGCCAGAACGCTTTAATGGATTGGTTGGTATTTGTCTCAATATGTTTGTTGAAAAGAACTTGTCCAGGATAACTCCTAAGTACTTCACTTCAGCTATATATATAAATTCATATTTTCTTTTATGTGAGAAGAGATACAGTGCTGTTTTTGAAGGGTTAACAGACAGTTGGTTGTCAATACACCATTTTTCTACAATTCTTCTTAACATTTATGATTGTGTTTTCAATCTTTCAATCTTTGCTATATCATCGGCAAGGCCAATCGTATAGTACCCTAAGATATTTAAAACATTAGGTAGTCCATATATTACAAGACATCACATGTGAGGTGATAGAACACCCCTTTGTGGGCATCCTAGTAGGAATTTTGCAGCATGTTGATCATCCATTTGATCATCATCATATCATATCGTCTATTCCGAACTCGTTGGCCGCTTGTTTAAACGTTTGGAAGTTCATTTTATTGAAAGCTCCCTCTATGTCTAGAAATAATGAGAGAGAGTGTTATTTGAAGTGAAAGGACTTTTCAATGCGCGTCACTGCATTGTAAAGGGCAATTTGGCCTGATTTTCCGGTTAAATATGCGTGTTGCATCTTGTTTAAGGCTTTTTCGTGTAGCGGAATATCCCTAAGATATATGTCACACATTCTTTCGATGTAAGACTAACTTTATTCTTTCATTAGTGATTATGGTGGAGGCCAATCTCCAATTTGGATCATGGTCAACCTCATTACATTAGTATTGGTATGAGTCTGATCATTAAATATGCACTTTGGAAAGTGGTTACTCATCAGATGTTTCAGAGTATCGGTGTGATTTTCCGTGCTTGAACCATCGTCGAGCAATACAGTTTTTAACTGGGCATATTAATCTATTGAGAACGCCTTTGTGATTCTAGAGGATGCAGAAGGCGTCTCTACTTCTCCACAAATGGTTTTCCAAGAGTATCTTTGAGCTGTTCTTAGCTCTTTTTTATAAAGTCTTTTTCATCATAGAAACGCTCAGGGCGTAATCTATTATTCCACCATGGCGGTTTATGTTCAGAGCTTGTTTATCTGATTGGATTGCTTATATTGAATGATATTATATCAATAGTGAGTGGCATCTAGGATCATGCCACTCACTAGATTATGATTATCAACTGTTTCCCACAACAGTCGCATTTCCCAGGGTTTCTATGGTTTTTTTCAGGTATGTTGGTAATGATTTCTGAATTTAAATTGAATTCGATAATTCTGTGGTCGGACATCGAAATTTCCGCCGAAACACTACAAACTGTGATAGAATAGGCAATTCGGCTTGTAGCTAGGGTGAGGTCAATTACCTCTTTCCTTACACTTGTTACAAATGTAGGTACGTTCCCAACGTTTAGAACCACTAGATTGGTTCTTGATAAATATTCTAGAAGTTCCTTACCTCTAAATTACGTATCGCAGCTGCCCCAACAAATATTATGAGCATTTGCATCTACCGATACAAGAAGTTGCATGTTGTACTGATCACAATAGGTGACCAAGGCTGCCAGTTCCTCGGACGGTGGTGGCAGTATGAAGTCGTATGGAAGATATATATTGAGGCTATCACTATTTCTTGTCTTCCTCTGTTGATGAACACAACAACAAAGATTAGATTAAAAGAATGCGTTTAGATTGATTTTAGCAACCACGCACGTTCTATCCTAGTTTTGGGTGGGAGCGAAAAAAATTAATAACCGGGGATTTTAAGGCCCATTATTACTCCATTCCACTGCCATGGCTCTTGGGTAAGAGAAATTTCTATCTGGCCACTAGCCATGACAGCTCTGATGTTACTCATAGCTGCCCGGCAGTGGTGCAGATTTATCTGTATAATTTTAAAGGAGGGCGAGTTCGACATCGAATGCATCCGTTTCCAATAACTATCCTATAGGCATTTTAGAGTAAAAAAGATCCGAAAACCTCAATCGTGACTTAAAAGATACACTAACTCAACATGTTTCTTTAACAAACAGTTAAAATTCATTAGGATTATTTATTTTGAAAAACTAATTTTACTAATATATTAAAATTTATGATTTTAGACATATTTCTAATTTAAATATGACTTCATGCATTTCCTAAGCAGTTTTAAATTTTGTATTATGAAAAATTAGGATTATATATACTGATCGAATATATTGAAAAATTATAATAATAGCTTTATTCTAGCTCACAAAAACACAAAACTATTTATAACTCACGCTGGACTACTAAGCACTCAAGAAGCGACCTGGCACGGCATTCCTATGCTTGGTGTTCCACTTTTTGGTGATCAATTTCTAGTGAGTTTTTGATTTATATGCAATTTAAATAACATGTATTTACACAATTTTATCTCTTGTATAGAACATAGAAAAGTCTATAAAAGCCGGTGTAGCAGAAGAGATTCGTATGCAGGACCTTACAGCCAAGCGATTTTCAAATAGTATATTAAATATGCTATTCGACCCCAAGTACCAGACGGAAATGAACATACGATCTAAGGCATTTCGTGATCAGAAAGAACATCCATTGGACAGAGCCATTTGGTGGATTGAGTGGACACTACGTAATCCGACCAGCGCACGAGACCTGCAAAGTCCAGGAAGAGGCCTAAGTTTAATTCAACTGCAATCGCTTGATGTTATTGGGTTTTTGTTGTCCATAGTACTTGTATTTGTTTTGATTTTTTTATGGATGTTAAATAAAGTTCGACTTTTGCTGAGTAGAACCACGAGAAAGGAAGTTAAAATTGAATAAATGTATTTAAAATATGAACAAATCCGTATAGAATTAATTTTTGTGAGTATAATAAGTCAAATTATGCAATGTTACTTATTGTATATAGTACACGCAATAAAGCATATCAATTGTTTTATATAAATACATTATTGAGTGTACATTATTTATTGTACGAGTATGTAAATATTTTCAAAAACACACACATTCACATCATTAAATATTAAATTGCAGTCGCATTATATACCTAAAGTCTGAAATATGTAATTGACAATGATTTGCATTATTAACTCATAGAACATGTTATATTGTTGCAATGATCCCAAGATCACATTTTATTCAGTAGCAACAATGAATCTTTTGTGGATAGTCGTTTTTGTGGCAGCAGTACAGGGAGCAAATATTTTAGATCTAATGGGATGTCCATCGCCCAGTCATCACATTTGGTAGGATTTGTAGTAATATATATTCAAGGAAATATTTTTGATATGGTATTCATTAACAGGCATCGAGCTTTGATCAATGCTCTTGCCGACAAAGGTCACAACATCACCTATCTGACAACAGATAATGAAGTAAATCCTCCACCGGGTGTTCACTACATTTACATGGAGGGTGTTTATGATTACATGTATAAAGATCTTGGACTGGATTTGGTTTATCTGAACAATGAGAGCTCCATTGATTCTGTAATTACACTGAATTCATTTGGAACAGTGGCCTGCGAAGGTATAATCTCCAATCCCAATTAAAATGCACTTTATTTTTTATTTTTTTGTGATCAGGCATTACCAAATCAAAGGGACTTCAAGCCCTACTCGACTATCCGGATGACTTTAAATTCGACATGGTAGTCTACGATTTCACGCTGGGTCCGTGTCTTCTGGGTTTTCTGCATAAGTTTAACTATCCACCCCTAGTGTCGGTTACAGCTTTTAACATGCCTCCGTACTCCGTAGACGTAGTCGGCGGCCATCATCATGCCGCCTATATTCCATACTTCTCGTTGAACTATGACACAAACATGAACTTTTGGCAACGCATCCACAATGACTTTATCTATGCTTTTGATCATATGTAATCGACTATTAAATTAGTATCTAATTTAATTTAATAATTAGAATTGAACTTACAGTTATCGAAAACATGTCTTTATTCCAAGATTGGTGGAGATGACAAAACACCTTTTTGGACCAGAGTATCCGTACTCTGGTGACTTGGAACAGCGCACTGTTTTGATGCTGGTCAACACTAATCCAGCAATTGATTTTCCCGAGCCCATAGCGCCGAATGTTATTCCTGTGGGAGGACTTCAGATTGCTGAGCCTAAGCCTCTTACAAAGGTAGATTATCTCAAATATTCTAGCATAAAGTAAATTAATTTTCTTTGTTTTAAGTTTTCAAATATTGAACACAGAATTTATATAAATGAAACTTTGATTTACGTATCCACAGGAAATTGAAGACTTTCTAAATGCTGGACAAAAAGGATCTATTCTATTTTCACTTGGCACAAATGTGCGCAGTGATAAACTAGGTCCAAAGAAACAGCAAGCTCTACTGGATGCCTTTCGCCAGATGCCTGAGTACAATTTTCTGTGGAAATTCGAGTCGGACACACTGCCTTCGCAGCCACCAGTCAATGTTCTCGTCAAACCATGGCTACCACAAAACGATATTTTGGCTCATCCCAAGATTCGCGCATTCATCTCGCACTCGGGCACTCTAAGCACGCATGAGGCCACCTGGCATGGTGTGCCTATTTTAGGCATTCCGTTCTTTGTCGATCAGCATAGGGTAGTTTGTGACATACAGTTATTAGACAAGTATAATAATATCAACATTTTTAGAATTTATTCAAATCCCTGAAAGCCGGCGTTGCCAAGCGAGTTTTATTCGACACATTGACCACTGAGGAAGTGGTGCGCAAGTTGCGAATGGTTCTCGAGGATCCAAGGTAATCTAAGAATTGTTTCCATGTTTTATATACATTTATCATCGATTTGTAATATAGCTACCATCAAAAAATGCAAATTCGCTCGAAACGCTTTCGAGATCAACCGGAAAAGCCACTGGATCGAGCTGTCTGGTGGATAGAGTACATACTTCGACATCCCAATCCCGATCACCTGCTTTCGCCTACACTGACTCTGGGTTACTTTATATCAAATTCTTATGATATTTTAGTATTTCTGTTAGTTTTGATAATTGGTGTAGTGTTTTTAGTGTACTCGAAAGTGTATCGCAAGTGCTTTGCCAAGAAACAAGAGAAACTAATATATAAAAAATATAATTAATGTGTGAGATGTTAGATATTATTTAGAATTATATTAAAAGTAAGTAGATGATCATGATAAATCAATGTATGTTCTAAGCTATGTAAAACATATCTGTGCTAAATATACGAGTTTGTAGTTTGTGTTTGCGTATGATGGGAATTTTTAAATAACATATAGGAAGCTTATTACTTGCAAATCTTACAATATTGATTTTACTTAAAGAGTCGTACGAGTGACGCGTTCTAATAGCTTTTTTGGACTCGGGATCTGCCTCACTAATTTTTAAATCAAACCCAATTTTTTTGGTTCACTGCCTCTAAATTAATAATTTGACCAATATTTGTACTAATTCGTTTTTTTGGTGCCAATGTGATACCAGATCCAGACTTTATTGTGGAAAAACATTTAATGTTCAATGTATTGTACTTCACTAGCCACTACGCATTTTCCCACCTTTCTGACAGCATACTGATTCAGCTGATCAGCCAGGCGTCATCGGTCGAGCTATACGGCGAGTGGAGTAGGATTTCCCATTTCACTGTTTTCGAATGTTTTTTTTGCTGTTGAATTATTCCCAAGTAAGGTAACCCTTTGGCAATGGTTGAACGATAAACTCCCAATGATTCTGCAAGTTCTTCTTGCGTTTGACACAAATACATCGATCAATGCCTCTAAATCAGTATACTCAAAGTTGTTTGGCTAACTGTGTCGATATTTGTCTTCCAAGTCACTTTCGAAACGTTTGCTCTGCTAGAGCATTGTCACTATAAACTGCCTATAAAAACGATGACTTTCGGCAATACTATTTTCATATTGATAACTAACTAGATAAAAAAAACACTCTTTTCGGTACAAAAGTCGACATATTTATCACTTCGAGTAAATCGACCTTAGCTAGGGATGTCGACTATAACGACCCCAGCCAGTGAATTCGAATATAGTGTCGTTATAGTCGACTACCCTAGCTATGGATCCTATAGTCGTCGACAATAACGACATTATAAGGTCAACTATAACGGATATAACTGTTAAGTACTGAAGTACTGGGGTGTTAGTGTTCGAAAATTACATCTACTTAAGATCGACCTATATTGAATATTCCACATTGATCAGTATAATAAAGAACTTTATACGAATAAGTTGTGTGTTAACAATATCGACCTAGAGTCGTCGACTATAACGACCTGGGCCGTTGAAATAGCGCTATTGGAATATCCGCAAATGTGATTTTTGACAATTTTTTTCATCGCAAAAGATTTTTGAAAAAAATATTAAAAAAAAATCTTAAAGGCCTAGAGTGATTATTTCACTAAAAAATAAATTTAGGGTGATCTACACTTGTAGACTACGTTTTAAGCATTTTAGAAATGTAAGAATCCGGTTTAATTGAATAATATAAAAAACACATAAATTACCTGCCATCTGTCGTAGAAGATCTTATTTTGACCTTATTTTTGTTTGCATTTTTTAACACAATTTTTCTTTTTTGCAAACATATTGATTTTAAAAGTTTGTGAGAAGACCTTTTTCAAAAATCTACATTGAATTTAATCCGAATGCTACTTCAGAAGTTATTTTGTTATTTCCCACTATTCATCCAAAAAAATTAAACGTCTGCTATTTCTCTGGGAAACGATTTTTGACTAAATTTCAAATTCTTTTTTTTTTTTCACTTGAAGTATAACCCACCAAACTAAAAACACACTAATCCTTTCTAATGAATGTTTTAGTGTGAAGTTAATTGTCCGATTAGTGCGTAAGTTGCCACTGAAAATGAAATGAAAAAATGTGTACCTATGATACTTTTAACTATCACTTGTAACATGCACCCCTGGTTCATGTCACAAACATTCGCCGCAGACAAAACTCTGAAACAAAGATTTCTTTATATAGGTCCCTTCACACGGTCATCCAATACGCTATCGCTCGGCCAAACTGTATGCGCTTGCTGTGCAATTTTCAATAGCGTTCACTTTATTCTTAAAATAACGTCTTTAAGGTGCTTCGGCGATACTTCCGAAGAGATTCCCGACTGTATTAAAAAACGTGTTATACGTGCCTCTCTAGTTGTCTCTAGTCAGTCATGTTTCATGAACCACAAACCGCTGTCTATTTATTTTATCTATTTGAAGCAAACATATTTAATAATTTTTTTGTAATAATCAAAATATATCTTATCCTACTAATATAATTAAGGCGATTGTCTCGATTTATCTCGAAGCATAATCGAGAGACACAATTTGAAACCTTCATTCACAGGTTAGTTAGAAGCGATATAGATGTCGGACCTTTTAATAATCACAAAATTAAACCTTCTGGGTCCAATTGTTAATTGGGAATACACAAAATATGGGACTTTGTAATGCGGAATTTTGTATTGCTGGATTTTGTAAAATGTGTTTTTTTCTGCTCCCGCTCCACACCACAAACGAGGAACAAAAAAATTGTTTTCTTCATGTAAACTGAAGTTTAAACTTTAAACGCGTTTTTCTAGAAATTAAATGTTTGAAATCGGTGACCATAATTACGTAGTGTTTGATCGATCGTACGCCATTCGCCCGGAAACGTAACGTTTCCCTAGTCGTCATACTGGTCAAATGATGTGCGTGGTGCGTCGTCATCATATAATTATGAATCAAACAGCAGGCGAGTGTCACTTGTTTTGTCTTTTCGGCATCTACGAGTAAATCATGATGTTAAAGTCATTTTTGAAGTACAACAATTTGTAATCCGCGTCCGCAAGCAAAGCAAAAAAATATATTGCTGTGCGTTCCCTTATAACAGTAAAAGACGCTCCCAGCGTTTGGCGGTGTGATCATTACGACGTGCTTGACAGCCACTGCACCAATACAGTTTGGTAATTGCCGCAATCGCTTTTTGGTAGCTACAAAATGAAATGTTTTATACATTTTAAGTAAATCAGCAGGCTCGTTCGCACGTAATTTTATAAGCAATCTAGAACAGAAGCCTTCCTGCTCGCAAAGTCGCACCCAATCCTTTGTCCAAGTGCCTCGTTTTCGTTTTAATGTCTGTGTTTCTTGTTTGTCGGCTTGTCGCGTACTTCTTCGTCGTCATCTTCCAACAAAGCTTAGATAGCTACAGCAGCCCACTTTTCTTTAGAAATTTTAATAAAAAATACAACACAATTAAGCTAATACTTAATATTATAATCGACTTTTATAAAAGTCGAGTTTAGTATGTTTTCATTCATTGGCCAGTAACTAATTTTTTTATTAAACAAAATAAAATACATATTGATGTATGCGCCATTCCAATAATATTTTAGAGTTCCATAAAAAAAATAGACTGGCTCAAAAATATTACAATTAAAATCAGATTGGCGTAATAAAACACAAGCAAACAAAATTCACGTGCTGTTTGCCATTGTAAACCTATCAAATGTTTTAAACTTTTTTTTGTCCAAATGCAATTATACATAAAATATAACTTTGTTTTTATTAATATTAATATATTTTATACATAAAAATATATATTATATGACTTTTATAGGCTAAAATTGCAAATTGGTATTCACATTCAAAATCGAAATGTCATGTGAAAATTTAAAAAAATAATATTTTTTATTGATATATATTTGTATAAATATTATTTCTTATTGTTTTAAACGCAGAATTCTAGTATTCTAAGAAGCTTGCGAGATAACAGTGATCTTTTTTGTTTGAAACGTACAATTTTTATAAAAACATACCGGCTAGACCAGCAAACAGTAAAGCAATTAATTATTATAATATAAGTGATCTCCAGAGAATAAACAGTTCAGGTATTCCGTTTACACTACGATGGATTGGGTGATTTACACTTGAATGCACATGGTAGCTACCAGAAACAAACTGTCGAAGCATTACATTAGTAACAAAAGAGCTTGTTAAATTTACTGGTGAACATATTAAGCTGACGAAATGTCTGCAACGAAAGCAACATTTATGCAAATATTTAAAATGCCCGGAATTATTGCAGCTATCGATGGATATCACGTTGCAATTCAACAACCTAGAGCCCGTGAACAAGGATATTTATTAATTGAAAGTCTGCTACAAGCGATGAAATCGAATATACTTATGTCAAACATCACGAATTAGTGAGGTTATATTATGTTGAGAATAGGTCCACATAATTATTTGACATTTACTTACACTGTAAAATTTAAGGTAAATGTTAAGCAATAGAAGAAGACTAGATTTTATGCAGTTTTAGCTTTACATTTTGTACTTAAAATTTATAAGAAATGTTGATTGAGAATACAGCTGGTACTATTATATAGTTGCATAATATATATTTGAGGGTTTTAATTATGTTCTATCCTAATAATCGTATGCAATTTAGAACTACTGTAATATAATATTGAAAACATACAATAAGTCTGAGTTAGAGTCTAAATAGTAATAATGATGTATATTTATTATTTATATACTTACATCCCCGGAGCAGTGTTGTTAACATGAGGGATTTATCCCTAAATTATGGAATTTTTGATGCCATTTGGGATAAAGGGATTTGTTGTATATTTATTCGGTATTTAAGGGATTTTTGAAGAAAGTGATTTTTTAATATTATTTGATATATATGGAAACATTATAACTCATGTCTTACGTTACTATGAAAACATCAATGTAAACTAAGCATGCTGACAGTTCTATTATTTATTCGTACGCTTTGCTTTATCCCGTTTTTACATTTCCCTTTGGACATTTCGTATATCGTATTGCATTTGTTCATTTTCAACATTCTCATATATACGAGTACAGCTGAGAGCTCTTTAAGCTTTAAGGTCAAGTCAAGTAGTCAATATATATTATTAATAATTAGTGATTATAATAACTTTTTACATTGCAAGTTTCTGTGAACACACTGCAAAGGTCTGAAAATGTAAGTAAATAATTATTTAATGTTCTTTAAATTATGTTAAACTATTTTTTTGATTTTAAAGATAACATTTATATTTAGATTAAATTTATAATAAAATAACGCTTAAGCTCCGTTTGTTTAGGGTCTCGGACAGTCTCCACTTGTGTCGATATAGTTGGACTTTTGTCAAAGCTGTTCCGTTACAAAGCACATACATTTCAAGTAGCTCTAAGCGTTGTGCTATTCTGTCTGACAGGAATATATGCTTGGGTCGTCGAAGAAAATTCTAAAACTAGCAGAAACCAGATGGCTTAGTAGACAACACTGTATTACTCGAATACTTGAAAACTGGGAACCACTTTGCAGCTTTATCAGACTTGCTTTAGTCGAAGATAAATTAAAATCTTGTGAACGAATCCTAAAGAAGTTAGAAAACTACGGAACGAAGGCATATCTATCATTTTTAAGCTACACTCTTAATTATTTTAACTCTTTTAATGATATGTTTCAATCCAAGGCTGTTCTCGTACACGTTTTATCTGAAATGTGTAAAATACTGTTTATTCAAATCTGCCAGAATTTCATTAAGCCAGAGGCGCTTTATGTTAAAGTGGATTTCTTAAATCCCATAAATCCCCCATTTTACAAATAGAAGATATTTTTGTTGGAAGTGCTTGCGATGAGATACTAAATGAAATACAACCGTTAGAAAGAAATGACATAAAATTATAATGTTTGTCATTTTACCAAACTGCAGCCAAAGAAATGCGAAAACGGTAAATCATAAAAAAAGTGCTTATAATTTCAGCTGTTGAGCTGTTGCGACCTTTAAAGATTTGACATTTATTTCTCCACATATTTGTCTGGAATTTGGTAACGACAGGCCTAAAAGTTTGGTTCCATTGGCGCAAAAGCTTCATATACAAATAATTGTAGAACAGATAGACATACAATGGCGCAGTATTCCTACAACATTTATGGAAGATAATGAAAGCCTCAAAAAGCTTCCAGAAGAAGACTTTTGGATGAAAATAAGGCAAACTAAAACTCTATGTGGTGATAACCTAGAGTTCCCCGAAGTCGTTCTACTCGCGAATGTGGTTATGTCGTTTCCACATTCTAATGCTGATGCTGAAAAGATTTTTTCCATTGTAACAGACTGCAAAAAAAAAAGAAATCGTCCTAATGACGAAAACTTAAATGTCATTGTTATTTCTAGGCAAGCATTCCGATCTGATGGAATATCTTCAGCAACCTACGAACCCGATGAAAAACTATACTCTATGCTGAAAACAAGTAACTTGTATTTATAATTTATAATACAATACCTTTTATAATAACATTAAATACATTTTTATATATGAATATATATTAAATCATTTTACAATTATTTAAATTATTTGAGTACATTTTATATTATATATATCATATAATATATTATTCTCGAATGTAAACCCAGATAAACTGTATGAGGGATTTTAAGGGATATTTTCACAACCTGAGTGGGATATTTGAAGTCTCAGAGTTAACAACAGTAACAACACTGTCCCCGGCCAACTTGAATACATTAGCCCAATATGCGTCAACGTAACCATTGACTACTTCACCTGAACCCCGTCGATATGGGATACGTACTCTTCAAGTATCTCATTATTCTCTTTACTCCGGCGTAATGCATTGCGTTGTATTTGTCATTAAAACGACTCACATTACTCACTGCAAAGGCTAGATCAGGTCTTTTTACTAGATAAAGTAATGATCCAACACCCTCACGATATGGTTTACAATTTTCCATTCCATAACGTTTGAGAACCTCTTTGGCGTAATGTTCCTGGTTGATAATAATTACATCCTCTTCATATTCAATCGTTATTCCAATTCATTCCATTCCAGCTCTTCCCAAATCTTTCATATAGAATGTGTTCGACAGCTATATTTTCAGTTTATTAAAATATACCCAAAAAAATCCACATCCAAATATTGATTGCATTTCGCCGGTTCTTTTTCAATCCGTACATAGCCTTGTGTAATTTTCACACCCTGCCGGAACCATTGTCAAAACCATCAGCTGTAGACGTATCATTGTTCTCATCCAATGTGCCCTGCAAGTACGCTGTGTAGTCGTCCATATGATCTATTTGCATTCCACGTCGGGCGGCCAGAACTATCAACAAACGAATTGATCCATATCGAACGACAGGAGAGTAGGTTTCATTGTAGTCGTAGTGTGCGATTCATCCTTTTGACGATCCCATTGTGGCGTGTCACATGGATTATGGCAGCCTCGGCACATATTCCCCTTATGACTTCATTCATAAATTCCGTGCCGTTGTCGGACCGTAAGCGCTTGATTTTCTTGCCCATTTGGTTTTCCATTGTAGCCTTGAAGCTTTGGAATTCATCAACTCCACAGCCGATTTTTCATGTAAGTACGAAATAAATACTTTTCTTAAAAAATCATCAATGATAACCAAAAAATACCTGGCTCCGCCAAGCGATTACTGTCTTGATTTCAACATTTGCCTTGTAGAAGCCGCTCGTGGTAGCTTTCCTTCTGCACAGCTCACACAATTCTTGATCAAATCTTTCTAACCATTGAGACTGATAACGCTGACCGCTTTCAGCAAAGCAAACCACCAAATCCGATGTGACTCATCTTCCGATGCCATTCGACTAAATCAGTATCCTTAACGAGCATATATTTGATGTGATTATCATATATCCTCCTGTACGTTCCGTTTGTTGATTTTGCTCGTACAACCAAATCGCCTTCCCGTCAAACATTATTGTGGGCTAGGTACATTCCGATCACCGTCACGACGGATCAAGCAAAAATCTTCTTGTCACTCTGACAAAAAATCAATAACGAGGACTGAATTCTTCTCAAGTCCATTTTCGTCACCAAAATATTTGGTGAGAAGAATTCCCAGGAGTAAATGTTTGTAAAAAAATCAAAATAACCAAATAAAAGGGTTAAAAACTAAACACAATTCGAGTATTTCATGTTATTGTTGTTGTAAAGGCATTTAGTGACAAAAAATGTACACATCTGCAGTGTATTCTTGTCACGAAATACTCGTAATTTGGTCACAAGAATTCACATTTTTGGTGACGAACATTTATATTTTTGACCTTGAAATATTTTCCATATAAATCGGTAAATTAAATTATTAAATACAGAATTTAGATCATTTTCGTAATTCGATTTATCATAATATTACCCTACCCTACTTTCTAAATTTAGAAAGATTATATTGAATTTAAACTTAACCTAAAACTTATCTAGATATATAACGGAAAATGTTCATCTTGAATTGTCTCAATCGTCTCAAAAGTTTCATTACTGTGTACGATATTGCGGAGGCAACGAGTAAGTCGCGTATTTTTGGTAATTTCAGTTAAACTAATTTACAGTTTTCAAAAATAATGAATCCAAAATTGTCAAACCTCTGTTAAAAATTTGTTTTTATTTATTTTTTTTTAATTCTGATTTTATTCGATGTTATTGTTTTTGTTTATTTTGTTTTTTTTGATGTTATTCTATTTCATTTCATCCAAGCTTAAAAAACAAATAAAAGAAAAATAATAAAAAAAAAAATTACAGTTAAACAAATGTACACCTTTTAATTATTCAACATCGGACTTTCCTCCCACTATAACAAACATCAGACTGGCGCAATAAAACACAAGCTAACCTAAATTAAAATGAACATTTAGTGTAAGACTGGTGCATAAAACACAAGCAAACGAAAATAGGTGGCGGCGACCGCGGTGTGAAAGTCCCATTCCCCTTTGAAACTAGCCGATCATTTAAAATGAGCATGTTGGATTTTGTGTTTATTTGTTTTTATTATAATATAATAATGTATATTTATTTTTATATAAATTACATGAAGTTTAACTTTTTACCGAACTTTACCGAAGAAATGGCACTTTTCATTAAAAAATTTCATCAGTACTCCCGACAAAATCATTTTCATTGATAAAATACTATACTAAATAAAAAAATAACAAAACTAAAAGAAAATGTAACTGTTAAATAAAACAAAGCAGCGTAACGTTCCGAGAAACTAGTCAGCAGAAACGTAAATATATAAAATCGGATTTCTTATCAAAACATTTCTTCCTATTTTCGGGTCTACCATTGACAGAAGCCGATCAAATTGATTGACTGTGAAGCATAAAAGTTGTGATGCATGGACAATTCAAAATTCACATCTATTAATTAAATAATTTAATGGTGATTTTATTATACTAAATAAATTTCAAACATTGTAATTCATAGATTTAGTAAGAAATACATTTTAAATCTCCTGCGTTTTTTCTAAGAGTACTGAGTATACTTTCAAAATACCTAAAAAGTACTCTAATGTAAATTACAGAGTTCGCTGCGATCGTGTACTGCATGCGGCTACACCAAAATCACCGACGTGGCTGCGATGAAAAATAACGCGCTAACACACACATTAGCACACCAAAACGCAGAACATACAATTGAATCGTTGTACCCGTTCTAGCCTACATACGGAACCCAACGGTCGTCTCGTTCTCACACACATCAACATACAAAACGCATGCGTTGCAATACCGCAACGCACACAGACTGAATACAAAGAATAACGGAGACGCGTTTGTTTCCATTCCTAATCATGATTCATTTTAGTTGAATTTGTGGACACATGCAGTTGTTATTTCGTATTGTTCAAATAATATGACATGCAAAGATTGATTATTTTATATTTATAATGTATTTATATAATGCAGTGATAAAACCACCACCATTACCAACGACATCCGCCGCCAAATACAGCATCTTCGATTAACCATATTTGCACGACGCACAACAACGTTTTTATTATATCTTTTTTTGTCTCTGTTGAGAGATTTTAATTAGAAGCGGATTCGTTATTTGCCATATTCGATTTATACCATTTTGCCAAATGCGTATAGATTTTGTTTGTATTGAAACTGAAATATTCACATAATTTTTATGAAAATAAGAAAAGAGCAAGACGTTATAATTGTATTGACGTATCTGCTAAGGGCGAATTTGTTATCGCCGCGTCGCCCTATGAAAATCGTGTTTTGACCCCGAAATCCGTGCCGCCGCCGTTGTCTTTGTCGTCGCCATCATTGTCGTAATTCGCGATTACGTCGCGCTGCTTCATCATAATTTATATTAATTTCGCTTGCTGTTGTTGTCGTTGCCCTCATAACAATTTTGTTATGCAGGGACACAGTAGCTCATCTATGCGTCTAAATGCGCGTGTATAAACAATATAATATCGTATAAATAATAACATTATAAATAGTGTTTGCGCACCCGCGCCCCGCGATGGCCCTGAATAATAGTGAACAGAAAAGGTTTGGATACAAATCAGCATATTGCTGCGAATATATAGTTATATACATATAAATATATATGTATACATTGAATACAAGTTACTGCTGCGTATATTTAAATTAAATATCTCGTCGCTACCGTCTCGTTGTTTGCTGATAAAACATTTTTTTTAATTATGTGCTCTTATACTATGCACACCCTGTCCGTGTCGCCATTTTAAGAAATCGTACCACGTATATATTATTTGTTCATAGTTTACTTTGTTCTAATGTATATAAGTACAAGATTACAGTATTATTGATTTTGTGTGTTGACTATATATAATTCCGCCGCTGCTATAATATAATATACATACAAATCGGTGCACGCGCGAGGCACATTCACTCTTACACGACAACGTACGTATAAAGTTCAGTCGTTCAATCCGTGTGACCGGATAAATGTGTCAAATCTATTATATACTTATATATTTTATACATAACAGTATATATTAGAATAAGTGTGGCACAATATTGTTGCTTCTAATATTAATTTCATTTAATGTGTAATCTAAAATTGTTGCAATTTGCATACATACTTAAATACTTTTTATACTCCCCTCTATTTATAAAACAAGGTGAACACAATTTTATTATGTATTTCGTAATCTCTCTTTTTGTGTTTGCGTGTGGGCAGATACATTTCTCTTTATATACAATTCCTAATTAATATTAAAAGAATATATCGAGGTGTCGATTAAATATTTAATTAAAAAATAAACAGCGCACATTATTTATTATTCATGAACATTCTCATTATACGTAAGTGTGCGTGCATGTGTGTGTATGCGAGTGTTTTCGTATATTTGTATATAAATAGTGACGCGCTCACACGGTGTGACCACAGCGTCTTTCTTATATAGAAAATCGACCAGAGGTGGACTTGGGATATGTTTTTTTCTTTTAACACTACAAGTAATTACTTCAATTTTTGACGTGTTTGTGTTTTTATAGAGTTTTTTATCCAACAAACCTGAATATCTTGAGAAATATGCATGATACAACATAAGTGTTTTTTTATATAGATCACATATATATAGATCACATATATATAGGAAATATTCATTGTAGATAGCGTTACATTGGAATATTGACTTTTATAACTTAATAACAGATTTTAAATTCTTTTCATTTTAGTTTTTTTTTTTAAATGTAAATTAACTTTTTATCGAATGATTTAGCAAACAATTTTGTTTAATTCTTTTTAACAGAAAAGGAATTAAAACTTGTTTTATTTATAAATTAAAGGATTAAAATTAATACAAAAAATAGAATTTTGCCAATTTTATTCAATCTATATAAATACATTAACATCCAATATAATATTATAATACAATATATAATTTATATTTAAAATCTACGCAAAAGTTATGTATTGAGATTCCCTTGTAATAAAAATAATCGTGATTGAGAATCTAGTACGAATTAACGTTATCGACAATTTACAGCATGCCCACTGAGGAGAAGATCGATGACATGGACGATCTAGAGGATGGCGAAATTGAGTCGGACGACGATAAACCGGCTGTGCCAGAGCCGGTGGCTATACCGGTCGAGTCACATCGGTCGAAAGAGAATAAATTCGCACAGAAACGTGCACCGGAACCAATGTTGTCCAAGCACAAGGATACAAGCAGTAGTGGTCGAAAGGGATCAAAGCGTTCGGCCGAAGGACGTCCGGATGGTGAGCAGTTTTTATAATATAATAATCGCTTTACAATTTTAATTGTTAAAACAAAAATAACAGACGACTGGATGGGAAATGTTGAGAATGCCATTGCGATGGCATTAAAGAAAAACGGTATTGACTTACCGAATCCGCCGAAATTAGCCAAGCACAGTAGTAGTACAAGTAAAAACGATCATGCAAGTGGCTCTGCTGATGATAAGCCCGAGAGCAAAAGCAAAAAACGAAGACGTTTGAAGCAGTGCAAAGAATTGCGAAAGGTAAAAATATGGAGTACGAAATATATTGAGAGTATAAAATGAAATCTTTGTAGAAACTAAAGATTGCCGAAGAGGAAGCCGATGGAGTACGAACACGTGATTCCGTTGAATTAATGGATGAGTACGAGATGCTGTGCGTACGTGGAGGAAGTCCACCACCGGTAAGAATGGATGACTATAATTTGTATAAATCGGACGATAGTTATTCGTCGTACGGGAGTTATGATTCGGCAGAAGCCCGTAGAAGTGCAAACGATGAGCGTAGATCACATCAGAGGCGCAATCGAGAGCGTCGTGGACGAAAGGGAAATTCCGGTGGTGACAATCGTCAGAAACGACGTAGGGACGATTCAGACGGAGTAAGCTACCTAATATTTGTTTTATTAGTTCACATTATTTATGTTTTTGTTATTGTCTTGCTTCACATAGGATGAACGTCAAGATAATCGTAATGGACCAAGAAAACTAGAGTTATGTAAGTTCTATCTGATGGAGTGCTGTGCCAAACGTAGCAAATGTTTGTACATGCATTCAGATTTTCCGTGCAAGTTCTATTATCTGGGCATGAAAAATCACAAGAAGGACACGTGTAAGTTCTCACACGGCAAACCGTTAACCGATCAATTGCGTAACATTCTACTCAAGCATCTTGAGACTGCGCCCAAGGAGATTCTCGGTGAATTTCCACGCATAAATCGAGAGAATGCTATGCATCTGATAAGTGTACAACATCAAAAACTACTGAAGAAACATAATATGGAAAATCCCAATCCTGTGATTTCCTCACCAATGCAATCACCGAATTTAAACAATCTAATTGAATTGATATCAAAGCATTCTAGCCCAGCTCATCACAGTAGTAGTGGTGGTGCTGACGCTGACAAGTCATCAGCCAACTCGACGATGGGGACTACATCAAAAAGCGATAAAAAGAAACGCTCTAGATGGTGTGAAAAGGTGACAGATGCCTCTGGTAATTCAACGTCTGCTAAGTCGACAGCAACGGGTACACCCAGTTTTATGAGTCTACGCAATTTGGCCGGTGTTATAAGCATTGAGCAAATAAATAAGCTAGCTGAAATCGGATGTGAGAACCTTGATCAGGTAAACCAGTTAACCGTTGCTCAACTTAACGAATTTGGCCTGAGCATCAGTCAGATACATGAGATCCAGTTGAACGCACTTAATATACAGAAATTAGGTCTGGCCAGTACCGGTGGTGTTACAGCTACTACATCTAATGTTAGTTCCGAGGATGTTTCGGACAAGGAAAAACCAAGCAAGAATAAGTGTTATAGTGATTTCGGGAAGGATCTAGATATGCGCATGAAACCGGCAACGATTACAAGGTAAATTAAAATTTATATATAAATAAATAAATATTAAATTTTATAAAGTTATTTTGATCATATATTTGTTTAATAATGCCTTCCTTTTTTGTATCGTCTAGTCCACCCCTGTCGACTATGCCAAAGGACATAGATATGCGCTTTCTGTCGACACCTGCAACCACTATAACCACCATTACCAGCAGTACAATAAGTACAAGCACAACCACAAAGCCGGTGAATCCATTTGCACGACCATCAACTGTTCCACTGTCGTTGCCAAAAGCACCCAGCACCATAAACACGATTGCTTCACCAGAGCACGTGGATGAGACCATCAACACCCCAATACCATTTTCCACAATGAATCATCAGCCCAGTATAATTGACTATACACAACTAATGCAAAAGGCGGCTGCGTCCGAGAAAACTAAATTGGACTATAGTCAGTATCTTAGCGGCAGTACAGACGACAAGAGCGATTCGGAGGATTCGCAAAGTGAGTTTTTTTTATAAATATAAAGTATTCGAATATCTAAAAACAAACATTTTAGAATTAAATTTCAGAAGTTTCCTTGATTTAAATATATTTTATTATGTTTGTTTTCGATTTTAACTAGCAAACATACTTTAATGTTTGATTTTTTGTAAATATATAGTAACATATAATTTTACTGACGCTGCAACCGAGTTAGATAATGCGTTGGTTGGCGAATGGTTTGATTCCTGGTAGATTGAAGTATTGAATGTAGCAATTTAAATCAGTAGGTTTAGTAGGTATATTTCTGAAATTGATCATTGATATCGAATAATGGGACATTGATGCCATCAGTTATATAAACATATTACACATAGAAGTGTATTTTGGATTTTCATTTTTTATACATTTTATTATTTCTGTTTTATTTTTTATCTAATGATTGGCACGAGTATGATTACTGTGACGAGCCGATCTGACTATATTCATGTAGATTTAAAAAAAATGATGAAATGTTATAGGTCACTTATTTTCAAAAACTTATGTTTAATATATAAATATAAATTTATATAAATTCTACATTGATTATGTTCTAAATTACTCATAAATAAGTGTAAATGTCGGGATTCGGTAAAAGTGGCATCAAATTAAATGTATTACATACCTACGATAAAAATCATCTAAAAAATCGCGATTATTACTTTGAGATTTTGATAGATTTATAAATATATTTTTATATTGTATTGATTCCTCTTTTTAACTCTTTTTTTTAACGCCAACTCTTTCCATTAATAATTGACCATAATATGTGTGTCTCTCACTCCCTATACACATAAATATAAAAAAACTTTTTACCCCTATCTCACTTAGTCTGATTTTATTCATAATTTTTATGTGATAGGTATTTAAATTACCTATCGATTCATAACAATATAACATTATAAATTGTTTGACACATCGAAACATATAATTAAAAAACTAGGACTTTTAAAGTTGAACCATTTGTTATTTTGACAACAAAAAACATTGGGGAAAATAAACCCTTAAGGGTAAGAGGGCATCAAAGTTTTTTATAAAAAAGTAAGTCAACATATAAATTGGAAGAGGGAGTGACAAAAGTTTTAATGGTTATGAGGGTGGGGGACAACGCCTCGAAGTCCATGTTTCCAGTCGGCGGGCATGATCCATGTCGTAAATCGTAACTGAAATCAAAAAACCATAACGTTTTGTTAATTTTATAAGTTTATCACCCAGTAGAAATTGAAAAAAAGAAATTATACAATTTTGAACGAAAAAGTGAAAATTTACGTAAACAATTTTTGTGTTTAACCTGCCGTTGTGTTTAAAAAATAGTAATTTATTTTTTGACCAACAAGTAGTAGGTTCACCCAAAAGAGAATTTATTAACGAATAAAATGCGCTTAATCTCGTTTCGATAGGTTGTTTTTTTTAATCGTGCTCGATAATTTGAAAAAAGTCAAAAATAAAAACTCGAGAAAAACGGGTTTAAAGTTTTCTATGTGAATACTATGAGTTATTAGCTACTTACAAGAAATTATCGGCTAGTTTGCTATGCTATTCCTGTACCATAGGATTCCTTACTCTTCTTCGTACATTTAATTTTCTTGCAGTTTACCCTTTCGGTGTGCAGTTCTGTAAGAAGTCTTCAGTGGATTTTTTTCGTAAATTGGCCGGATGTTTTTTTCGATGTTCTGGTCGATAACTCGATCTTCATGTTGGTACGTTGACAATTCATTCCTTTCTTTAGCTTGACGCCATTTGCACCAACTGTCGGCGCCTGGTGGACAATTATCGTACCTTGGAGATTCGTCGCTTGAACAATAATGATTCAAGGTCGCAAAAATAGCCTTTCTCATGTCAGTGACCGAGTTTACATTTCGTCGTATAGCCAAGCCGTAAAAATGGTTAATTTCTTTATGAGAGCTTCCGTCAGTCTATTTTTGCCGCCTAACTTCACTTTTTTTAATATTTCGGGGCTGCGTACCCATTCGTTTTTCTACATGCCCCACTCATTCATTTTTAGTCACTGGCCATTCGTCGCCATATGGATTCATTTTCAAAATGCTCGTGAACTTTTTGATCTAACTCGCATTGATATCTTCGTCAGGTTAGGGGCAAAAACCGTGGTATGTAGAAATTATACCAACACCATAGCAGAGTGGGTTAACGCGTTGGCTGATGGGAGATCGCGGGTTCAATTTAGCACTTTAAATCAGAAGGTTTCTCTTGATAATAATAGCCTATTTCTGAAATAGGTTATTGATTCGGAATAACGAACGTGTGTATATGGTAGTTGATGCCATCAACTACAATATACACACGCCACCCTGTATAGAACAATAAGTGTAGGATGGGGTTGATGATTCACGATTCCGAATATAAATAGCAAGATAGATTTCGGTGCAAAGTTGTTAGTCACGTCAGGACACTCCTAACAAACGGTGCGACATCGCACACTAGCCCTATGTATCACAAGGCATTACAGGATCCAACAAAATTATGAGAAATTATTCTTAATGCACGGCTTAAAAGTCAGTCCAGTTTAAAGTTAAAAACACTTGTAAATCTATAGTGAGTAAATGCGTTGGCTGTGTGTATGAACGTGTTTTTGGAATTTAGTATTTTAAACCAGTATGTTAATAATTTATTTCTGAAAATAGATTATTGATTTGGAAGGACGGAGTATTGATGCCAATAATTTGAATATATAAACACACCCTGTATATATAGATGCCCTATTAACGTTTTTTTATTAATTCTAGACGAGGGTGATGATTTGCTAATTGCCGAAGATGAGGCTCCACTGCAAATCGACGAATCATGGGGTGGTAGCGACAACGATTCAGATGACAAGGTAATATAATTTATTTTGTTTCACTAAGTTGTTTGTTATTTAATGTTTATTTAGTTGCAGTTTAGATGCATTTTATTTGCAATAATATTATTTTGATTCTGTATAATAGTTTTTAATATAAAAAACAACAATTAATTTTACAGGATGGCAAAAAGCTTGAAATGGACCTAAGCGACGATGATCCCAAAAGCAATGAATCTGAGAAAATTGCTCCCGCTGCGGCACACATCATATCATCTGTACCAATGCCGGCTGTCTACGATCCAGCCCTTATGTATCCCACCTCAATTATGAATAAAATCGACATCAGCTCATCGGTAACACAGTATCTGAGCTCGACAAAGCGTGATGAGGAAGATGACGACGACAACGAATACAATAAGAACGACGAGCCGGTCGCCGCTTTTGTCGTAAGCACTGATTCGGCAACGTTTCAGTCACGCAAAGCGCAAAGTCCATCCGAGGGTGGTGGACAAACTCAAGACATTGAGTCTTTGACATTCGAGTACTTTACACGTCAGTTACCGGAAACTAATTCAACGGATTCAACATCCAGTGATCCGATTCGCAAACGCTCGAGTATCTACGATTACTGCGGTGGCGACACAAATACCGACGAGGACTCGTCAAATTCCAAAGACAAGGATATGCGACTATCTACACTGTTCCAAAACAAAGATCTGCCAAATGGTAAGTTTTTTTAGACTATACTTAAATTTCGTTGTTTTTATTGTTGTTTAATCTAATCATATTATACTCATCACACAGGCGACGTAGACTTTCGATTACCATTCAAGTCGCTGCACACAAACTTTATGCCTGTGACTGAGGTAAACGGATCGTTCGACTCTCATCCCTACATACCGTATAAAGTTAAAATCGTCGACGTACCGCGTCCTGATTACAGTCAGATCCGACGCAGTATTCCGAACTTAAGCGATTCAATAGATCCGCGACTGCGAAATCTCAGTGTGCCCAAAGCGACGGACTTAGTGCTGGACACAGCAACGTCACCGGATCAGCAAGAACAGCTGGACAGTATACCGCCAATAATACAGAACTCATCAACGCCTGTAACCTTACCACCAGTGATAACAGCTACTACGCATACACCGCGTGTAGATCCACGAAGAAAGCATGCTGCTGCTGTTGCTGCAGCAGCGGCAGCTGCTGCCGAACAGGCAGCCAGCACAATGGCACCAATCAACACTGGCATGGACATTCAAACTGTACTACAACAATCCAATTGGTACAAAGATCTTAGTTCAAAGCAAAAAATAATGGTAAATCAACAGCTTGCGATGATCTCGACCGAACTAAAGCTTTTCCAACAGGATACAACTCCGGGCAAGAAATTCGATATGTCGTTTATTGTTCAAAATCCAATGTTACCACAGACACTTACCAATCTGGGCATATATGTTGATGATAATGGACACTTTTCCCAATTACAAGTACCACCGAAATTAAATCAGATACAGCCAGCCCTGTCCGGTATAATGAACACTGGCGATAACCTTATGATGGGTATGCAGATGGACTTTAATCGTCCACTCGGTGCACGATTTATAACTCCTAGTATTTTCGGTGGTAATAGTAGTGGTGGTGGTACTGCTGCTACAACGACAGCAATACCGACAGCACCGCCGTCTGGTAATCCATTCAATAATAATCCGTTTAACGACGTGCGTCCGGGACTTCTGGGCATGGCTCCTGGAGTTCCGTTTCGCAATTCACGATTTGAAAACAACAGCAACAATGACGATGAGAATTTTCAACAGTTTGGAGATACGGACTACGATTCAACCAGCAATCAAAATTATCCGAATGACGGAGGATATGATGGCAGTAACTTTAATAAAAGTAAATTTGCTAGAAACAATGATCGAAGTACAAGTAGTGGAAATAGTGGATCTTCTTCGGGTGGACACCGTAACTTCCGAGCCGGTAGCAATGGTGGTGGCCGACACAATAGCAAGTCTTCGGCGGGTACTGATCGTTGGGGCGGAGGAGGTAACGGTGGACGTAGTGGTGGAAACAGTAGCGTTGGGAGTGCTAATAGTGGTGGTAATCGTCGTCACAACTACAACGATAACCGCAGTGATCGCAACTCGCGTCGTGACAAGGCAAACAAAAACTAAACACACTGAAATCACATTCATACACACACACACACACACACACACACACACACACACACACACACACACACACACACACACACACACACACACACATCAAGCTCAATGAAAAGGATTATATCCTTAAACCCCACCAGCCCCCTTCATTTTGTGATATAATAATTAACTTTAAAGTCGCTATTCTCACTTGCAGCTTTATGATTAATTTACATATTTGATTGTGTATCACAAATTATAGAGCTTTTTAGTACTATCTCAGCATGTTCGACATAGTATTTCTTATTTCATATTTTTTTTTTTAAAGCTTTTAAACTTTGTTCATATTGTTCATATTATTTTTTTATCTACATATTCTGGTAATTGTCAATTATATTTTAATTTAGTAAAAAAAACTACATTACATTACATTTTGAGAGAGACAGTTCTATTCTTAAGTCAATATTCTCACTTGCAGCTTTATAATTCATTTACATATTTGTTTGTGTATCAAAAATCATAGAGCTACTTTTCCAATCGTTTTATGTACTATCTCAGCATGTTCGACATAGTATTTTATATTTTAGTTTTTTTTTTGATTTAAAACTTTATTTTTATAATTTGTACATAATATTTTAAGAATCGTTTTTATTATTTTTAAAATGGTAGTGTTAAATTAAGTATTTTTGCAAAAAAATGAATTTTATTATTAAGTTTTGAGAGACACATTTGTATTGTTCTATGTATAGTGAAGTAAACAAATACAATTTAAAGAGTGATGAATTTAAAACAGTTTTATCCACATTTATGTCCACAATAATTGCAGGTATAAATTATCTGGAGAACATCAACAATAGTAATTATCAAGTAAACAATATAATATTTCGAAACTACGTGAATATTTAGTATTTATCTAACTAAAAATTTAAAAAAAAAACAAATCACACTAAAAATTTTGCCTTAAATATTATCAAACACTAGTTAGTTAGTTAAACAGTATGATAAAGACATTTGATAAAACATAAACCAACAATCAAACGGCAAAGATAATTATATGTGTGTATGGTGTGTATGTCTATGACTGGTTGTTCTTTGGTTGTATGAGAATAATGAGTACTTGTCTTCAGAAAGTGACGATATGTAGTGGTAGTCACCCTATCCCACTTTATTAATGAGACTGTTTTATGTGTTTTTTCTTATATATACAAATCCATTTTGTTCATAATCATCAATATAAGTTCATAAGTTAAACTATACTTCCTCACCCACGCCAAACAGAAAATACACACGCGCGTACTCAAAATGTTTTGTCTATTCGCATTTATGTGTATTTTTTGTAACTACATATAAGCTAGTTTTATAAATATGCATTAAATGATTCCATATACAAACACACGCATCAATAAAGCGACAACAAAATGCATGTTATTCTCTCTTCGCCTTTTAACAAAATACCGCGCACACAGTTCTCGTGTGCATGAAAAGTAAAAATAAGTTGACCACCAAACATTTTTTTTTGTTCAAAAATATAAAATAAAAACGTGCATTTATCTCTGGTAATTCAGAACCCGTCACATGCAAAGGCGTGCTTCATATCATTTATTTATCGACAAACACATTCAATCAGTAGTTTTTCACAAGTTTTATCCAATTTTTAAAAAAATTAGCAGCAATTTGTGATTTTGCAATTCAAAGAAATATGTGATACAAACTTTAAAAAAAAAATAGAGTTAGAGATCTTGCTCAGAAAAAATAGATTTGCCAAACCCCCCGGGACGAGACATGCCTTGAGTATACAATTAAGACAAGACACAAATCACAAACACTCATCTTTTCATTGATATGTACAAGATAATTTTGGTTTAAGTTGACCTACATATATAATACGTTTGTGAACAAAAATGGAATGCATTTTTATCAGTAATAAGTGTGTGTAATTTAGAAACAATATATTGAGCGGTAATTTTTAAATTATTATAAAGACATTTTTCGGTAGAAACACATTTTTGTACTCAGAAGCACATTCAAATGAAATAATAAATTAGTAACAGGACGCTGAAATTGTACACCCTTTCTTCACACATAAATAATACATAAAATAGAATACCAACAAATCCAATATCAGAAATGAAAATCTCCTTTTTATTTTGAGTAGAATCTGAATTATCCTAGTATTCCTATTTATGATATAAAAATCACTTTATGAAAATTGTGTTTAAGTTTGTCGACTAAAAGAAAAATTAATATTTTTTTAAAAATTAATAAATAATAAAACCATGTCATTTCAAATGTTGGTTTACCAAATCATAGAATTAATAATAATATACAAAAGCACCGTGGACACATTCAATATATTTTCAAATATGTATATATATTTTAATTGAAGCAATATTTATAGACTACGAAATTGTCGCTGCGTTTTCTTGTGTATTTATTTGTTTGTATTTTGTATGTAACACACAGATTTTGAATTCTGAACCCGAAGAATTTTGATGAACCAGCAAGATGATAATTATGCTCAAACCTTTGGAAGAGGACAAGACACCAAAGAAAATGCTACGAATGTTTATGTTTTTTTCTAGCCAACAGAGAGAAGTGCGCACCAAAAAAATCAGTTCTTCTGTATTTATTTGAAGCCTTTCGTAATTAATTACAATGAAATGCTATTATTTTTCAGTGTGCAGCAAAAGTACGATTTCTGTGGTTCATAGTAACGATTGATGACTTCCTGCATGCTCTCCGGCCCTCTCTCGAGGGTCGCAGGCCGAACATTCAGGGACTGACACATGGGATGAATGCATTCTAACGTAATTTAATTTGAACGGGAGCAATAAGTTATCTAACACAATATGTCCTCACGAGTCCTGTTAAATCATATATGGTTTTTATTTAGTATATCTAACTGCGAAGTTCGATATTCACCTTTACGCTATTCTGTATTATAAAAACGCAACCATTAAAAGTATATAAAATAACCTTTTTTGAGAGCAGGGTAAAGTTAATTCGTTCAAAAAAGGCACATTTTGCTGAATTTCGTTTATCGACACAGTTGAAATCTATTAAAACAATCAAGCAAAACAAGAAACTTTAACGTAGATTTGTTGGGAATAGGCGAATATTTCATAAAACATCAGTGGATTAAATAAAAGACACGGTTTAAGGTAAGTATGCTGGTTTTATTATATATAAGAGAGTTCTTCTTCTTCTTTGTTTTACATAAGAAGAATAACGGTGTAAAAAGAGAAAATACAATTATATACTATATGACGCTCGCCGCCAGTGGTATGGCCCGTATGTTACGACACCTCAACTCGTTACATTTAATTAATCGAAATAAAAATAAACTTCATAAACTTCGTTTAACTGCAGTCTAATGATCTGCGCCATGAGCGGTGCTAAATCGACTAGCATTGCTTACGGCAAATGCTAGGTCAGGTAGACTGCCCTGGTCCAGGACTGGACTACCGGCAGCTTCTTGGTATGGTACATCGACATGTTGTTCACCGTCTTTCAACGTGTTTACTGACAGCTTCTGTGATATGTATGTATGCAGTGATTGCATCCATTTGGTCAATGTTTAGACCACGTTGCGCTGTCAGCTCAATTAATGTATATCTAACCACCGGTGAGAATATCTCGGAGTAATCAATGTCGTACCTCTGAGCGCATCTTTTGCTACTAACCGGGCCCTGTGACGTCATCTGCTCACTTCGTCTTGTACACCCATTTTGTTCTAATAGCTTTTCTGCCGTTTGGCAATTTGACGAGATCCCATGTCCTGTTCTCATCTATCTAGCGACAACATTTCCATTTGACTGTATTATTGCACTTTAGTGCTTCGTTTAAAGTCAACGAATCGCAAATCAAATAGGAAACAAAATCAGGTCGCACTATACTGGAACGCGGCTACGTTCTGAGCGCCGAGGTTTGTCAGAGTTTTTGTTTAACTAAAGATATGCAGATCTGACAAATTTGGTCGCTTCCCATACCACTGACTGATTGACCTGTTCACCAAATATGTAGCGTGGTGGAACGCTTTGGCCCAGAAGTCTTTGTCAAGTTCCGCGTCATTCTTTCTCCAGGCGCTTAACTTTGTGACTGCTCTGGGTTTTCTGCCATAGCCTTGAATGAGCGAAACGAATCCACAACAGCATATTTTTATATCTAGCATTTATCTGGATTTATAACTTAAGGCTATCCGCATATACATATATCTTATATTATTCATGTACATTAGGGAGGTCCAAATGGCAAAGTGTTTCAAAACACAAAAAGTGAGTGATATTATTACGTAAAATAAAAA
>JANSTU010013411.1:0-14975 GCA_027564075.1 Bolitophila hybrida | reverse complement strand
TGGGTCTTCAGTTCGAGCAACGTTCCGCGCACTTCGCCCGTTTTACGGTCGCGATGATCGTCCTGCCGAGTCGACTAATTTTAGAGAAAACAACCCTGAGAATGGCGGATAGAGGACCAGGGAATAGTACCCTATAGCCAACACCTTTTTAATTGCTCTAAGGGAAAAAAACCCTGAGAACTGCGGATACAATACAATACATACCCTTAGATTAGATTTTAACCCTCTCTCTCCTCCCCATTTTTTACTCAAATACAAAAAATGCTATCTCCCTTAAGGTTTATCCGATTATATTCATCTAAATGCATAGGCATTTTAAATACTTTTCAGATGATATCTTACAATCCTGGGTAACTCCCCCCCTCACCTCAAAAAATGACTTTAACTTTTATTTTTAAACTTTCATGCCCTCTAAGGGTTTCATTAGCGCCGACTATTTTTGTGGTTTTGTGGCTGAAGTTCAGAAGTTCGAAAATGCCCTGTTTTGTTTGTTCAAAATTCATCGAATTGTTTTTCGACGAATTGTTTTTCGACGAATTGTTTTTCAACGAATTAATTTTCGACGAATTACGTACAACCGTTTTTTTCTATAGAAAAGAAGGTTTTTTTTCATCTATAGAAAAGAAGAGTTTTTCCTCTATAGAAAAGGAGAGATTTTCCTCTATTGAATAGGATAGTTTTGTGTTTTTTTCCAGAAATATATTGACGAATTGTTTTTAGACGAATTGTTTTTTGACGAATTGTTATTTGACGAATTGTTTTTTTGACGAATTGTCGTAAAACTGATTTTTCTATTGAAAAGGAGAGTTTTTCCTCTTTAAAATGTGGAGTTTTTTCCTCTATAAAATGGAGAGTTTTTTGTGTGTTTTTTTATAATATATTTTTATATTTGAATAGTTTCAAATTCGACGAATTGTTTTTTGAGAAATAGTTTTTCGACGTACATCCATTTTTTCTATAGATAAGGAAACTTTTGCTCTATTGAAATGGAGTTTTTTTTGTTTACGAATTATTTTTCGACGATTTTTTTTTTTTTCGAAAAACATTCGACGTACAACCTTTTTCTATAGATAAGGATTTTTTTCCACTATAGAAATGAAAGTTTTTTTGTTTGTTTAAAATTCGTCGAATTGATTGTGGACGAATTATTTTTCGACGAACTGCTTTTGGAAGAATTGTTTTTCGACGAATTGTTCAACCTTTTTTTATAGAAAAAGGGAGTTTTTTTCCTCTATAGAAAAGGAGAAAAACTCTCCGCTATTGAAAAGGAGAGTTTTGTGTTTTTTTTAATAATATATTGACGAATGGTTTTTCGATGAATTGTTTTTTTCGAATTGTTATTCTCGAATTGTACGACAACCGTTTATTCTATGGAAAACGAGGATTTTTTCTATCAAAATGTTTGGCCATAAGTACTATTCCTTGACCCTCCCTACCCCCCGTTCCCAAGGATTGTTCTTCTAAGCGTGATTTAAAAGGGGTTTGCCAACTTTTAACTGTCACCACGCCCCTAAAAGGTTGATAGAGGTTTTAGCCCCAAAATACGTAGAATTAAAAATTGATCAGCCGGGCCCCATAAAGTCTAAAATAAAAAAATTTAAAAAAAAAATAACATGACCTAACCACCCGTTTGAACCCGTCATGGTCAATGAATCCGGTGTGCGGCATCGCAAACTGGCCCTATGTACCACGAGAGATTACAGGATCCAATAAGACGTAAAATTATAAAATTATTCAGTCAAACTACCATTAACCTAATAATAATTATTTCCGCTTGATTTCCTACATTTCTTGCCAATTACCAAGAAAAAAGACTTGATATGACCTACATACACATAAACTATACAGAGTTGGTTTTCATCAAACATTTCAACACATACACACTTACACAATGTACACATGTATACGTAAATATATGTACAACTGTACACATTGCTAAGTGAGTGCGATGACACACAGTTGATGTGCTTTAAACAAACCGGCGCGGCGTGGTGGCGGCCTGAAGCTCTATTTAATTTTCAATGAGCCCGCCCGTCGGGCATTCTTGCTTGTATTTATATCATTTCCGGGAAAACTTTCCTAATTAGGTCAGTATATTCAACTGCGCGCGTTCGCTTTCTGTGTCGCTTGGCATCGCTTTCACTAAATAATTATACATATAAATGAGTGTACATCTCTTTACGCTCGAGTAATTGCATTCAATTAGCTGATGAGACCGATTTAAGCGTGAGATTTTTCCAATCGTTAAAGTGGTCAGCATCGCTTTTTCCTCCGATACAGGAAAATCACGAGTGTTCGCGAACAACCAAAAAAAAGCTCATCACTTTAAATGGGAAATGCTGCTAGCGCGACACGCACACACACACACATATACCGCAAACTTTTTCAATCTCAAGAACGCGCCTGCGGTTCATTATCAACTTTGCAGCAGTTTAATGAACCGGAAAGTCAACCGCAAAAGCTCACACAACTATTATAGAACGTGCGCGCCACTCTCTACATATATAATATGTTACATACAGTGACACACATTATAAACTTGGCTCGAAATATGCGTATAGAAATTATATATAGAGAAATATAAAATACATTGCATTATACAAAGTGATGGTGAATGGTGTAGACGACGCGATGGAGGAGGTAGGGGTGGTTCGTCGCGCGTCTGTAGTGCACGCCGCTGCGACACATTGCTCGGTTGCTCGGCAATACCGTAATTAACTTTAAAGCGCACATAAAGCAAACGCAAAACCAGAAGAACTCTCTCAGAAACAAAATACAAAGTTTAAAATTCCATTAAATAACATCCTGTAATTGCATTAATGGAAATGTAATTATGCGCGCATCCATTTAAACAGTGTGTAAGTGTATATATGTGTGAGTGTTCTAGTGTATATATACTACTATACAATATTTATGTACACTGTACAGTTAGTTTACGATTGAATAGTTGATCTCTAAATAAGTACTTGTGCGGTGCTACTTGCCGGAAATTCATTAACGACCGGAATTCGAAGAACATCCGATGGGTTTATTGATTATAATTTGATTTAAACGCATTTTAGTGTATACTTTTTTTTTAGTATAGTTTATTAATTTGGATAATGGATTTTTTGGTGATAAACATTTTTTTTAGGGTTAGAAGTTCTTATCATTTGCAGACAATGAATTAAAATGCAAATTGGTACTTACAAATATAGGTTGTTTTATATCAAATGACGCCGATGCAATCTTCAGCGGTCGCTTGCACTATTGCGTAGCTCATTAAAAAAATAAAATAAAATAAATGTGTCTTAATTCTTCCACAACGTAATTCTGGTAAACAGCAATCAACCACTGTCTAGAAGGTGGATGCCGCAGGCAGGATATTACTGGGCAATGGACATTGCGTCTCCTATCCCAGTAATATCCGTTGAGGAGTGACGACCTCACGCAGCCGATGATTCGGAGATGTTACTGGGCAATGCACATTGCGTCTGCTATCCCAGTAATGTATTGATGAGGAGTAATGCCCTCTCGAAAACAACCGATCGTTATGGGTAGGCCCGTATAACTCTAGGTCGAGTACAGTCTCGTCCGAAACGGTTCACCTAACCGTAAATAGGTTCCGCGGGGATGGGTAGCCCCAGTGAGTAAGCAACTTGTTGTTTGCTCATTGCCCCATCACGGATGTGATGCCTACGGGTGCTGAAACGCGGTGGTTGAGGGCGATATATACCCTAAGGGAAGGTGGTCGTTACTTGCACTTCGGTGTATCAGGCAGATAATTGTGCTCAAAACGAGGTTTCGACACTAAATATACAATCGCACAATCACCATTCGGCCTCTATAGACTAGGCAAAATTTACACCTTGTTGACAATAATAACCGTGATTTTTTTTATTTCATTTAATTTTGTCAAATACCAAAAATTCTTATTCTAACTTGAACTGTCAAAAGTCACGTGAGCTCAGGGTAGCGATTATGTTCATATTTTAGCCACGTTAGCGTGTCATATGAAGCAACTATTTTAGAACGCACTACCTATGTATTGTGTATAAAAACAAAGAGTGCGTTCCAAAATAGTTGCTTCATTTGAGTAGCTAACGTGTGATTTTTTTTGCACAGAATCGCTACCCAGATTCTATTCGGCCTTATGAACTCTGATTTGCTGATTACCGGCACAGAGATACGGAAAACAGGCACAATTGTCCATTCCGAACAGTAGCACGAAATCGAATTCAGTATTGGAAATAATTCATACAGATGTTTGTGGACCTAAATGAGAATGCCTTTGAATTTAGCGCTCACCACACGATTTTATTTTACAATCAAAAATAATAAAAATCGCCCTCCGCCAAATTTATTATTTATTATTATTATGATAAGATTTCCAAATAATTTAAATGTGAACTGTGAAAGTCACAAAATTTAACTCCACTCGTTGAAGATTGTACCCTATAGCCAACACCTTTTGAAATCACGCTTAGGAAAAACAAGCCTTGGGAATGGCGGATAGTGTGTCGTGGATTTTTTTTTTTTTGGTGACAGACTGCTTCGCGACGTTTTGTGACATTCGTAGATGACTATAGTTGCAAAGTCGTCGTCTTTGGAATTTATCATAAATCGATGGTGCTAAAAAAAATCTAGGAATTCAATGTCAAAACGCTAAAAATCAGACTGGAAAGAAGATAGTGACACTTCGTAGTGACAATGGAAAGAAGTATTGCTGTAATGTGTCCATGAAAACATTTTTGCATTCATCAGGGTATCGTACATCAAACGACTGTTTCATATACTCATGAAGAAAAAAATCGTTTTTTGTACGTTTCGTAATATACAACTTATGTTACGATGACAGATAATCGATTGCAGAATTCTGTGAGCAAAAAGAGTTTACCACTTCAATATAATTATGATTTTTTTGTATATTAGCAGTTTAACCTTTTTTTAAATACAATTAAGGGAGTAAATGGGGTAAAAGTAGGAGTTGCATGGTTAATTTCAATACCTTTTAAATAAAAAAAATATAATTTAAATCAAACTACCATTAAGAGAAAGAAAGGTATTTATTAAATTAAAATACAATTTAAGGAAGTAAATGGGGTTAAAGTGGGGGTTTTATGGTATCAATCGATAGGTTATTTAAATACCTTTTATATAAAATAGATGATAAAAATCGAACTACCCTTAAAGGAGGCAAAAAACACAATAATCTCAATATAGTGTTTATATGATGTTAATAATATTAATGATATTAATGAACACACACACAACCACAGGATATCGTCATCACAGTTAGATTGTTCAAATGTATTGTCAAGCCAGCTGCCACAATTGCCGATCACACAATAACTTTTAATGCAACAACATTCCTTCAGCTCATAAAAATACCAATTGATTTGACCTAACATTACATATTATGTTGTATATTACACATTTAAATTGATTAGGTTGATGAGCACCTGAACTTCGACTCGTCATCGTATCAAACCTTCTATATAATATTTGTGCAGACGACCAATTGACATAATTGCAACCGACCTGACGCGGTTGGCATTCATGTAACGGCACATTTGCAAGTTCAATTCCGCGTCACTGATGCGTATCGATGCACCCGCCTACGCACGCGTTATCACAGTACCACCGACCGACCGGGCTGTGCTGCATGCCAATATATATAGTATATACACAATATATACATATAGTTTATAGACGCGTGTAGGAATTTACAGTGTTCATTCAATTTGTCATTCACAAAGTCACTCACCAATATCAGTGGTTCCGCCTTGCTGGGCATTAACGGCAATTTTCGCCAGGGCTTCATTGAAGAGTCGTGACGCTGCAGCGGCGCCTACGCACGAACATAGAATTTCGAATTAGAATTTATAATGAATAGTATAGCTACTGTAAATGTAAATAATAACTATTATAGTAGCTTTGAACACAACATTCATTATTTATTTATTTATGTATATAAATTTATTTACTAAATACTTACCATGAAGTGCTTTCAAATATGCTTTTCCGGCGCTTATTAATTGGCGTGCTCCGGGGTTGAACTTTTCCAGAATGTTCTGTAACAGAATAAAGAAAATAATTAGATAAAGTGATGGGAGTTTAATTGAATTTAAGTTTAGAGGTACACTGTACTCGTGTGTGGGTAGAAGTGGATTATATACTGCTGGAAGCTCTTTTGTCAGGAGTGCATTCCTGATTCGCGGTTTCGCTAATTTATTCACGCGTATATGCATGCAGCAAAATTCAAAGGCAGCAACTTAAGATCATTATGTGGCTAGAGCCATGCTCTACCTCTATAGAAATATATAGTAACATAACGTATTGTACCGTCTATAAAATGCCGTGCACGCATAACACCGTTATAGTATCGCATTATATCCCTTGAGGGATGAAAGGAAAACCTCTGGGTTACTGCATTCTTTGAAAGCTTTACGCGAGAATCATATTGAGTTGTGTGCGCTATTGTTCTTGGTAGACGGCGAAGCGTTTCGCATTTCTTGAGGAGTGGTCCCGTAGATGTTTTTACTCTGAGTTTATATACTATATCTGGTATTTGCATTGAAATAAATTAAATCTTAGATTTAAAGTAAACTGGAATTTTAGTTAGTTGTAAAATAAACCGATTTAGAGTACAAGAGCTAGATTTTTGCTCGGCTAAAGTCTAGGAGAGATGCTATCGTCATAATTTGTTTCGGCTTAGAGTTCTTGGACTTTGCCTATCATTTGTCACATTTTTTTTAGTCCACCACAAACATATAAAGAAAACAGTATTTAGCCCCTATTTAAATATAATAATTCCCTTCTACCTAAATGTTATTAAATTAAGAATAAACGCACAATTATAATTCATCAGATCAATGACTGGAAATAGACAGTTTTCCTTTAGAAATGTTTGTAGTGTATTATAATAATAAATATAAATATATTTTAAAAATATAATGCTAAAATATATGCTGCATCTTTATCGATTATCACATATTCGTAAATAAACAAATTATCGCGTAATTAAATTTATCAGTTTATTCGCATAACAAATAAGTCCTACCTACGATTACACAACCTGTCGCCTGGGTTACATGCATATTAAATGAGTTATGCGTTTGTATGTGTGTGCGTTTAAAAATGTTTTCTAGTTCAATATAACAGTATGCGGAAATGCACTTTTAAGTTTACTGTGCACGACTGCACAAATAAATGCGTACAAACAAACACAGGTAAACTGCAGTTTCACGTTGATGTTGTTTGGTTTTGTTTTCCACGAAATTGCCGTTTAATATGCGTCAGCATGCAGACAGGGAGGAGGGAGGTGGTTGTTTCCTATCCAGTATCCACTGCGCGGTGTGGGCAGAATATAATGAAATCAGAAAAACAACAACAAAACATCACAGCATATTTCGGTCGCCTTACTGAAATCGTGCGCACGAAAATATTGCCATTTAATGGGGTTGTGCAAAGGGATTTTAAAAGAAATTTCGTGATAGAGCATTAGAGCTGATGCACGCGTAAAATAAACGACTGCTTTATATATTTGTATAAAAGAAAAGTCGCGCTTACTAAAATGAAATGAGAAAATTTACATAGAAAATCATTTAAGTCGTATACGCTCGGTCGCGCATGCCCGTAAGGAATTTTTCTCGCATATACGAGTATATTATCAGAGTATGGTATTCCGTGCACGGCTGTGCATCTTATACACCATAGAAACGGTGCGTCGTGATGTATAGTACATATAGTATATACTCAAACGCTTAGCGAATAGAAGAAAAACCAGAAAAACATGAAAGAAAATTGTTCCGTCTTTATCAAGTGCTTGGAGCTATTTGCGGCGGCAGAGCTTGGATTTATGTTACATGTTTGATTATTGCCTAACGATTATACTATATAGTATGTATAAACATTTGCATATAGATTTATATATGCATTTTCTGCTATAAGAGAAATATAATATCATGGAAGAAAGCGAAATTTATCAATATATTTACTATAATGTCGATTGAATATTTATCCGCTAATGGCTATTTTCAAGAAATTTCAAGGAAATATTGGTGTTTCACTAGCGCTGCAATTTTTGAATGCACATGTGTTTTTTTTATCTGCATTATTATACTACAGATTATATGGCATAAAATATTTTAAGCATTATTTATGAATGCGGCAGCATGGGCGGGTTGTGTTTATTTAATAAATGATTTATATTTGCAGGACAAATATTTGTCAGATTATAAATACATAATATATATATATTTCGTTAAATATTTTCAGGATAAAATTACGTGTGTATTTGCGGAATTATTTTTATATTTTAATGGTATTCTATACATACTATTATTCTATATATACTTATATTTGTAAATATGTATCCTGTATTCGTTTTATTTCATGTGGAATCGGGTATGTGATGCCGACAAAAGGTTTAATAACAATTGCGTTATTACATAACTTGTCATGTTAATTGTATTGTTTTGTACCTCGATGTTTTATGTTTCCTAATTTATTCTACGCGACGGATTGGGAAAACGCATGGATATAGAAGATGGGAGGTCCCCGATTCGATTCTGTAAATGTGTTTTTTTAGATTTGTTTTAAAATATCGGTTCATGTTTAATCGATTGATCGTTTGATGCGAGTATTTGAATGTATTCTAAAATTGTTTCATTCGATTATATCGATTAAACGATTATTTCGAATTTTCAGGTTTGTGTCTAACTAATGGAACAAGCTTACATAACGTTTAGAAGAGCAGAGGTGCCTGCATCTCTTTTTATTCCATAATTATTTCATATATTATATAATTCCCGATAGATGTACAAATCCCTCCCTTGCTCGGACCAAATTTTGTAACTTTAAAGACTTGAGTTCAAATCCTAGTAACTGTGTATTTTTTTAGATTTGCTTTACAATATATTTTGCGAAATTTGTGATGTAGTTTTTTCCCAATTGAGCTGATTTGTTACAAATAAAATTGCAGATTTCAGGCAACATAGAATCCCCAACATGTTCCAAAAAAAAAACTGTATTAGAAAATCCAAAATCTGTCTTTTGTCTTATTGAGAAAACATGTTGTAAAGCTAATTTTCGCACGCTTTAGTATATATTTTTATTTATAATTTATTTATTTTTTATTTTAATTTATATTAAAGGGTGGTTCAAATGAAATGTATTCTATTCGTTACGTATCCATCATATCTCCTGGGATAGAATAAACGTTTTTCGTTGTCATTGTAAAAAATGCCTCTTTTATGAAGAAAATATTTTGAGCTTAATAAATATTTTGAATGTACATTTTGTATTTTCGCCCTAGTATAGTATAAATCTGTTTGAAATCTACAGGAAATGATTGAATTCAGACTTGTTTATAAGTTTAATGGATAATTATTATTTTGGACTAACAAATAATTTTTCTTTAGTTATAAAGAAACATCGGTTTACATATTTTATGATTATATGATTGATATTCAATATTAATATATATGTAAAAACTACAGTGATATTTTTGAAATTGTATTTTTTTTAAATTGATACAACTGTTACTGACTTCCATGCCAAACTATATGTCAAAATATTCATTAGTTTTTGAGTTACGCTTGTTTTTGTGCTACACAAAAAGTGAATTTGGCGATTTTTACTTCAGACATTGTAAAAATCGCCAAATTCACAATTATTCACCAATGAAGTACGATCAAAATTTGTTTCCTGAATGGAACAAATGCTGAAAATGTTGAAGAAGACTTACGGGGACAGAGCTCTACAAAAATCAATAATATATGATTGGTATTAATTATTCAAAAAAGAGCGCCCTGGTCGACAATCGACCTCAACAGACGATGCTCACATCCAAATAGTAAAAGAATTAGTGCTTACACACCGTTGATTGCTGATGAAATTGACGTATCAAAAGGATCAATTAAACCATTTTGAAAGATGTTTTGAAAAACAGCGTCGTGTTGATGTGTGTGAAACAATGTTCTCTGACTATCAGGCGGTTTTTAAACGCATTATTACTGGGGGGTGAGACTTGGATCTACGCTTTCGTCCCCGAAACAACCGACCAATCGAGTAAATATCGTGTCGAAGGTGAGGCAATACCGAAAAGACCGCGTCAAAGTCGCTCAAAAATCAAGATGATGTTGACTGTTTTCTTCGATTTTCGTGGTGTAGTGCATTATGAATTCCTTCCGCCCGGTTAAACTTTTAGCAAGGAATATTATTTGAGTGTTATGCGTCGTTTGCGTGAAGATATTCGTAAAAAGAGGCCGGATTTATCGAAAGACAACTTTTGGTTTTTAACACCACGATAACACTGCACTGATTCTTTGTGACTTTTTCGCCAAAAATGTAACCAATATCGTTCCGCGACCACCTTATTCACCTGATTTTGCCTCTTGTGACTTCTGGCTATTATTCTATATTATATATTTCTGATGAAGGACTCCCAATTCTAAAAAAAATATATTTAGATAATCAGCATACAAACATCGGACACGTCGTTTATGAAAAGTATGAAAAAAGTAGATCTAAATGACTTCCTTCAGGGACACCAGAACCCAGACAGAATAATCGTTCACCACAAATCCGAACGTATTGTTTGCGATCAGACAGGTACATCCAATTATATGTAGATGAGTAAACACACAATTCACGCAGATTTTTTACTAAATAATCTATCAAAAGTTTTACAAATATTAGTATAACAGGTCATTTAACAAGTCCGTAGGATAATTAAGGAAAAACAAAAAAAAAATTATTAAACATATTTGCCTTCGAGGGCGATACAACGATTATAGCGGTCATACAATTTTCTCAAATTTCTCTTTCTTGTTAAAATAGGCTTCAGCATCATCGATTACTTCATCATTGGATTTAAATTTCTTTCCAGCAAGCATTCTCTTAAAACAGGAAATCTGTGATATATCGACGATATAATTCCATTTTATTGAGGTTTAACGGCGCCAAACACTCCTCTGAAGCCAATGCTTCGTTGTTGTTTTTGGTCGACTGTGAGCTCACGCGGCACCCACACAGAGCTTTCTTATACCCAAACGTGTAAAATGGTAAAAACACATTTATCTGATATCCTTACATTGTCAGCAAGCTCACTTTCAATTTGCGATCGTTCATAAACAATTAGTGGATTTTTTCATGTTTTCCAGCCTCATTTGGTCGTCCACTGCGCTCTGCATCACCAGAGTCAATTACCCGGATAAATTTGTAAATTCAAATAAATTCGTTGATGTATTTTTGCGGAACTAGAAGGGCAATGTGGTCAGAACCTATCTTCTATTGAATGCCAAATTGAATAAACCGAAAGTCATCGCAGTCAGTCAAAAACTGTGGATAAAGTTCTATTGGTGACCGCCTCTGATCTCATTTATTTGCCGTTTCTACGTCTTGACGGCCCATCATACTTGTAAAACCATAAACTTATTTATAAAATTATAACACATCACTCACATTTTTACAGTTAGTTTTAAATTCCACATTATTTTCGAACATTCAATTACATAAAGTAAGGTGTATTAAACAAATAATATAATTAAATATAAAAAAAACTAAAACACTTTTAATTCGTATGTTTATAAAAATAAATCGAATAATAGTCATACAATTATATTTTATACACATGTGTGTTATTTATTATTATTACATTAGATATATAATATAACATATGATCTGCACATGGCGATGTTTAGGACCGGTTGTTTAAAAAATGCGTATTATAGTTTTATATGTATGCACATACGAAACCACAGAGAGACACAAGTAACAAAAAAAACTATATATGACTGTTTGTCATAAAGTATGAAATAAAAATCTGCATATTCAAATAAACAAATGTGTATATACATAAATAGTAATAATATGCACACAATTTCATGTATATAAATATATGTATATGTGTAATGTATATATGATGATTGCCACACGTCTGCAACACGTCAAACGCACGCTTCGGCGGTCGCCTATTTGTTTATTTTCCCAAGAACCTAACGCACACACTTAAGCAAATATAACAACAACTCCTTCGCGTGCTGGTTTTCCTGCACTGCGTTGTTTGTGGGCCCATTTTGTAATCGATCCGGCACCACAGTGTGCGTATATATATAATTAAATATGTGTAAGTACTATATATGCTAATGCTATATGTGTATATATATGTTTATATGTGTGTGCACCCATTTAGTAATCAACAGCATGTGCGACTCTGTGGTCTTAGCGTACGTATAAACAAAAGACATCAAGCGACGAACCACCACAGAGTTTCATCGAAAATAAAGAAGCTAAAACAGATTTTATAATCTTTATATAAATAAAAACGATAAAATAACAATCAAAGCAGCTCGTGCTGGTGGCGTTCCAGAATCATTCTTTAAGGTATCAGTTACCAATGCCCGGGCTGGACTGGAGAGATAGCAATCTTGAATATTACATTACATTTAAATTATATAAGCCACATCGAACGGTCAGGTCTCTGCGTATGCCAAAAGAGAGTCGTCAAGGTGTATCGATGACAACAATTTGCTACTTTGCGCCTATATTATAGGTCTTTGTATGCAAGAGCCGCTTTAAAAGCATAACACGATCCCATATATATATATGTATTAGCGACCGAAAGATATTTTGCTCGACATTTCAACAAGAAGCCGCACGGTGTGTGTGTGTGTCATTTTTGCGGCAGCCACTTCAAAGCAGCCCAATAATTTTGAGTCTCGCACAATACCAAAATGATAATGATAATAATAAGCAAAAGAAGCAGCACAAAGGTGTAGCACAATAAATTTATTACCGGCGCGCGGTGCCGGTACCTCAAGAGGTGATTAAGCTAATCAGCCTTAAGATGGGATTAGGGTAATGTGCAATGTCTCACTTTTCGAGTGGGTTTTGTATTTGTATAATATGAATGTTTTTCTTTCGAAGATAACAATAATAAGAGCATGAGGATGATACCTTGTTTGTCTTGAATTTAGATGCGTGCGACATTATAATATATATACATATAATACATGCTCAATCGTATTGTACATTAGGATAACTCTATTGCAATGCACATTCGGACATAGGACTAAGAAGGTTTACGAGCAGCACGAGCACACATAACACTGCGCCGAGAGTTTATTATTTTTGCAAATTGAATATTAGATTATGAATAGAAGAAACGGTTGAGCTTGAAATTATATATAAAGGACACTAAAGGGCACAATCGATATTTTGGATGCACATAAACGCAACCACTCGAGTACGTACTTGAAAATATAATGAACCATAGTTCGTGTTATTAAAAAGAAGAAAAACGACTACCTATAATAATAAAGATTTACATGGATTTCTTATTTGTACAGAAAGAGGATTCAATGGGATGCTCTTATAATAGGGCCCCCACAAATGTATTGTGGTCTTGTTATATACATTATTCGAAAACATTGTTAATATACATTTGTATTTTCTAATAAACAAAATATTTTTATTTTCATATTTTTAAAAGTCATAGTCAATAATTTAGTAAAGGGAGCGTCGCTTGATGATTCACGATTCCGAATATAAATAGCAAGATAGATCTCAGTGCATAGAGATATCTCCAAAATATGCATATTTGCCTTGTAAAGTTGTTAGGGCAAATTAAGATTACTAAATATTGGGGATTTTTTTGTAATGATCGATTTGTATAAAGTGAGGTGCGGAACGAAAAAACTAAGCAAAATTGACATTGACATTGATTTTCTATTCATGCAAATTATGCGCATAAATCTCACCAACATTTACTGAAAATCAGTTAATAAAGAAGTAATTCATGCCAATAATGCGTTTAAATCACACTAGAATTTACTAAAAATCTATAAATAATGCACATAAATCACACCAACATTTACTGATTTTTAGTAAATGTAGGTGTAAATCATTCAAATAATGCGCTTATATCATACCAACATTTACTGAAAACCAGTAAATGGTAATGTAATTCATTCATTAATATTTGGTAAATATTATCTTGGTACATGCAAATAATTGATTTCTATTTTTCTAAAATACATTTACTTAAATCAACATTATTTTCTTAATTAATGAAAATATTTCCTAATTCCGAATGATTCGTAAAATAAGAAGATTTTTCTTCTTTTGACTTTAAGAAAACGAATTACTGATATTTAGTAAATTAATTCTTTCCAATAATTTATATAATTTTATTAATGCAAACGGAATGTAAACCTGTCCAACCATCTCTATGAATATCCGTTTTGTCTACCCAACTCCACATATTTTTTTAATGTGGTACGCGGTCGACTATAGGCTCTTTTTAAGGGGGAGGTTAGATTTGACAACTGTTTTTTATAATTTTTGTTTCTGAAAGTACAACATCTGAAGAATATTGTACTAAATTTTTAGGTCATTCGGAGCAAAACTAACGAAGTTAGCAAGATAACGTGGACAATTATCGTGATGTACTGTATGGACCCGGCATCGATGATGACATGTACGTATTTTATAAGAAAATCCAGTTTTGTCCAAGATATTTTAATTTTTTCAGTGTACAAAACTTTTAATTTATTTTTTTAAACATGTTATTTTTAAAGTCGGTGATCAGTCTACGGAAAAAACTACTGAACCGATCGTTTTGAAATTTTGTACACATATTCGTTATTTTGGCTTCAAAATGGTGCCAAAAATTGACAAATTAAAAAAAAAACTCGACGAGACTGGAGAGATGAAGTAATAAACTGAAGAAAGCATTTTTGGTTTCGATGATCCAATGATTCTGTAGGCCGGTCACAATAAATCCGTTATTTATCTCTATTTTTGAACAATTTTTTTTAACTATTCTTCCATGTCTCCAATGGTCATTCTTCGATCAGGAATGATAAGGGCTGACAATAAAGTAAGGTCTCTAATTTTTTTTTCATAGAAAACGACATTTATTTACAAAAAGCGATACACCGTTGGAAAGGCCAAGGTCTTGGCTACTTTTCTACATAATCGCCATTTTT